>JAJHSJ010000016.1:62879761-62934911 GCA_021015155.1 Magnolia officinalis | reverse complement strand
ATATATGGCTATCCAGACCATCCAAAAATGGGTCTTGTTGTAGATGATTTATATTTATAATTATATTAAGGAATAATATCTTAACAATCCACTAAATGGACCCTTAGTTGTACGGCTGTAATATAATTTATTATATAAAATATGTAAAACTCACAGGTTAACGGATCTCAATTCTTATACGATTTCAGAAAAGGAATTTTCATTTTCCCTCTCGACGCCCGCTTCTTCCTCTCCCTTCCCTCTCTCTAAAGAGGAATTTTCATTTTCCCTCTTTCGATTCCCCCTTTCAAACCGCCCTTTTATTCCACTCCCTTCCCTCTTTCGACCGCTCTTTTCTTCCTCTCCCTTCCCTCTTTCGAGCACCATCTTCATCGCTCTTGATCGCCCTTTTTGAAGCTCGTATACAGACCGTTCATCCAGAAGCTCATATCAGATTTCATGCTAAGGTGAGTCATGAAATGTAATCGGATTTTTTTTTCTTGATGACGTTCTTGGATTATTGTATTCACATTTATATTTTTTGTCCAAACTTGATCAAACTCGTGAATATGATGTAGCTGGAGGAATTATTAAAAAGAGCTTCTCATAATATCTGTTTATTGAAGATCTTTTTGAAGGCATTCGATTATATTTAGCTGATAACCGTTGGAACGTCAGATGGTAGTCGGTGCTTCGTTTGGGGATGATAGCACTGGACTGCATTATGTTAAACGAAGGCCATGATTGGTGGCTAGGATCTTCTAATTGCAATGAGTTTTACTGCATTGATCCACACTACAAGAAAAGTAGGCATACTGTCCAAATCAAATGATCAAAATGGGACGGCGAAGATGGCCCCTTATATGTAATTTTCAGCCTGTACTTCATTTGCAATGAGGCCTATGATTTGGACGGTCCCGATCGTGTTATATGTTTGCCATGTGCACAATGTATGAGTCATTGCTTTCTTGAAAGAGAATCATCAGTGCACTGTAGCCCAAGAAGCTGTATTGAGCCTTCCTTCTCATGCAGATAGAAAATTGAACGAATGTAAGACAAAAGGGCAAATTTAGTTTACTGTTCTTTCTCTTTTTCCTGTCGTATTGGTATCATTCTTCAGCATTATCTTAAAAATGGGGGCGATTCTTCTACTATACATGTGGCATAATCCCACAGTGATTTATAGTACCATCAAAATTTCTGACCACTGATGGATGGATAGATTAGATGCTAATTGACTGGATTATCCAGATTATCCCTCATAGACCCTTCAATCTAGTTCGTTTTTGTGTTCATGCCTTAAAATGACCTGTCAAAATAAACGGTCGCGACGTCTACTAGTGCGCAAGGTTTTCGGTCAAAAATAGTAAGTGTCCTATTTGGCTTCACCAAACCGTTCCCCTAATTATTCTAAGCTCTTTTCATGTTGGATGCAACTCCTAAAGCCCGACGGATGAAGAGTTATAATCAAACTAAAACTTACTATTTATAGTAAAAACGAAATTAAAATAGGAAACGACCGTTGATCCAGGGGTTTTTCGCAATTCCGGGATGCGCAACCCGGCATATATAGCTGGGTTGGTTGGCTAAAGTAGCTCGTTCTACCCCAAAATTATATATTTTACGTCAGGTAACTCATTCTGGATTGCGAGATATGCCCAATCTAAGGTCCGACGGTCCGGATCACTTCTGTCGTCGACCAGGCCTTTTCTGATCCATCTTAGCCATGAAACTATCTGCGACCCGCTCTACAACAGCTACTATGCAAGGTCCATCCAAGGGCCTATACTAATGACCTGCACAAAAGGCTAGTCCAAAGGTTTCATTGTGGCTCATAGTAAGGAAAGCTCGGATGCCTGATATTAAATACCTGTCAGTCAATGTAGAAATTTTGTCTATGATCCAAGTTGTTAAGAAGTGGGCCCTTGCTGGGTATGTGTCATGACCCAAAATCAGAATGATCCAATGGTGGCCATGTCAAACTGGCTTTCTGACAGTTCTTTAATCTGGAGCCACTCGTTGTGAAAGTTACTATGCATGGACCATCCATGAGATCAATCGTACCAATGGTCTAGATAAGTGGACCACATGATTGAAAGCATAAGCCTATTGCCTAGATCTTCATAAGATGGTGCAAGGATCTTTAGAATAAAATACTTGTCTCTTTGATAAGTTAGGTCTAGTCTTCCCTTGCATTTGTTTATTTATATTCTAAATAGATTCAGTGGTACCGTCCAATTAGAGAGAGAGAGAGAGACGGTGCAATTATTTGGGCATTTGCCTGTCACTTACAGTAAAAAGGGGACACGTGGGGAGATCCAAGCCGCTTATGAGGTGGGTCCTACCTCAAAAGGGTTCATGTCCAAATAACCAGGTGGATTATCAGTAGATGAACAACTTGCGTGCACTACAATAGGACAGTTGGCCAATTTATCCTAGTCAATTTTCTTTCATACATATGTTGGCTATCTGATGATCTGATCTGCCTAAGTTTCTTTAACAGGGATCTACCTTTTGATGAACGGGTTGGATCTACGATAAGGTGGTCACATTGCCACATGTGAGAGGATGAGAGCCAGATGAATTGCACTCGCTCGAGCGCACTTAGCATTCCTTTGTTTGGGTCCATGACTTCCAACCTCTTTGGGCGCATGGGCCCACAGCACGTGAAGTTCATCAGGCCTTGGTGGAAATCAGCTTTGTTTGTCCGTAAGACAGAACCACCAGAAAAAGTTCAACCATGAAAAAAAATAAAAAACAGCACAAGTCGATCGGATGGCCCATACGTCAGGTGCCCATGTTTTCCACGCTCTTGCTGAGATGACCATAGGTCACAGGGCCCATGTGTTTTCACACTCTTGTACAGCATCAGTTCACCATTGCTGACAATGGGATGATTATTATTTTTTTTTTTTTGGATGATCATATTTCAATTGCATGATTGCGTAGCTAGGATATTTGTAGTCGATTCACTTAACAGCCGCTCAACGCCTAAAAGGACATCAGAGGCCTTGAAAATTACATTAAGAGAAAAAACAGAAAGCAAGAAAGAAACAAGTAAAAGCGCACCACCTTGCCATGATTGCTGGGCTATGAACGACCTTTCCATAATTGTTGGGTTATCTAGAGGTGCCCATATTATAACTCATGATCTCGTCTTGAAACTCTTTGAGTCTAACACTAAGGCATGAGTGAGGACCCAGGTTTTGGTACATCTATCCCTAGCTATGAACAGGCATGGACTGGGAGGAGCCCATGATGTATGAATTTATCTGCACTGTCTATCCATATTTTTTATTTTTTATATCATTTTATAGTACAAGGTAGAAATGACACAGATCCAAGGCTGAGTGGACTGCATGGCAGGCAGCAGTAGTGATAATAACACCTCTGTTGAAACCTTCCTGGGTCTACATGATGGTTCGTTGCCATCCATCGTGTTCATAATGTCACATATATACCTGGATGAAGGGAAAACACGAATATCAGCTTCTTCTTCTTTTTTTTTTTTTTTACAAAAAGGATTCTATTGATAATCGAACTTTACAGGATGTAGAGAGTTTGGGCACCCGGAAAGAAAAAGCAGAGGTGCCTATCAAAAGGAAACCACAAACGGCCTCCAACAGAAAGATGCAAAGAAACGCAAAATCTATACAACAGCACACGAGCCACTCTAAATGATCCCAATCCAACCTTATCTAGGAACAGGAGCCCACGAACATGGGGAGGAAGAAGCGATGACTGATCGAAAACCTGCCCCACCTGCCCTTTGCTGCCCTCCCTGGCCATACCATCGGCCGGACTGTTCCCTTCCCTCTGAATAAGTGAAATCCCAAATGAAATCTTCTGCTCCATACTCCTGATTCTCCAGACCCAAGGTTTCCAATGCCAGGGAATAGTAATCTTGCCAGAGAGAAGGTCTGCCACCAGCTTGGAGTCAGTCTCCACTTCAATGCTTCGAAGCCCTCTTTCGAGGCAAAGGATCAGACCATCGTAAACAGCCCTGAGCTCCGCTCTATTATTAGTCCCCACCGCGTAGGCAGAAAAGAAAGCAAAAATGAGGCTTCCATTATCCCTTCTGTAGACACCACCCCCTCCTGATAAGCCTGGATTGCCCCTAGCTGATCCATCAACATTGAGTTTGACTCTACCTTTCGCAGGCTTAGCCCATATGACGAGCTAAGAGAGGGAAGGATGACTGGGGTGGGCCTGAATACGCTGCTCCCTGCCACTCGTTGCCTTCTCCTTGAGCAGGAGAGACACCCACCAATTGATCTGAGCTCTGGATCTGGAAGCACTCATCGGAATGTTGTCATGCCTAGCCTCATTCCTAGCTCGCCAAAGCTCCCAAAGTATGAGAGTGGGGATGATTTTCCTAGTTAAGGGAAGGGTGGAACCCGGAGCCGCGGCCCTATTCCACTGCAACAATCTAGAGTCAATCGTTTGGAAGGGGAGAAAAGCAATGTCGTAGGCTACCGAAAACTAACCCAAATCTCTCTAGCAATCTGCCCATCAAGAAAGAGGTGTTGGATCGATTCCTGATCAGGCCTAGAAGAATTGTTGACTGCACAGCAAGAGCACCTGGAAGCGATCTAAATCCCTTTAGCCTGCACTCGAACATCAACTGGAATGGCTCCCTGCAACAACTTGCATAGAAACAAGGACATCTTGGGCAGAATTGAACTATGCCAGATCCACGAGTACCACCATCTGGCCGCGGACGGGTCCGAAATTCTGCACATCTTCCAGGTTGATCTCCTAGTGAAAGATCCGGACGGGTCGTGTGTCCAGAACCTCTCCGCTCTGCTCTCAGCAGTAGCAAAACCTCCTTGGAAAATATGGTTTATAATCTCTTAAGGCAAAAATGAGTACATAGATGGAGGAAGAGGGTCAGACTCACCAAGAAAATCACTCACCTTGAGCTGTTGCACGACCGGCGGAAGGGGACTGACTGCGAACTGCTGAAGGGGCCCAGCCCAGTCCAATTTACCGTCCATAGGTTCAGATCACCTGAGCCCACTTGCCACTGAACGGCGGAAGCAAGCATGGGCAGCGAACTTCTGATCTCCTTCCAGAAAGGAGACGCTCGGTCTGAAGCAATGGTCGTGTTCCCTTCCAAATCTCTATTGTGCTTGGCTCGCATATGGGAAACCCATGGGCCTCCTCTCTCTTCATACTTGACGTTCCAGGCCATCTTCATGCGCAACGCTGCCAACACTTCTTTCATCTTTCTTACACCTAGACCTCCTTCGTCAATAGGCCTGGCTATCCTGTTCCACACAAGCCAGTGGTACTTTCTTGTCCCCTTGGCCCAGCCCTAGAAAAAGAGAGCAAAACAATGCTCCATACTTAATATAATTTGAGCTGGAATCTTCGTGGCAGCCATGATGTGCAATGGCATACCACCCAACACATGTTTGATGAGAGTCAGCCTTCCTGCTTGGGACAAAAGTCTGGATTTCCATCCACTTACTTTACATCTGATCTTGTCAATGAGGAGCTGAAACGAGGCCGGTTTAATTCTCCCCTTGACGAGGGGAACTCCCAGATATTGGACGTCCGACCTGGCTTTAGAAAAGCCCAGCGTCCTCTCAACCGATCTGATCCTACCTGGGGTCATCTTGGAGGGGCAGAGGAAGTAACCCTTGATACAGTTAATCTTTTGCCCAAAGGCTGCTTGAAAGGAAGATAGAAACGTCTTGACCTGGAGCCGCGACTCTCGACTCCCGTTGATGAACAACAGAGTATCATCTGCAAATAGCAAGTGTGAAATAGGTGGGCAGCTTCGCTGAAGCTTAAACGGCTTGCACCAGCCTCTATCGACCAAAATCTTGAAATTCCTAGAGAAGGCTTCAGCGGCGAGAATATCAGCTTGATTGAAAACTTCTATAACCCTCAAAATGTTTTTAACGGTAAGTATTTAATCCCCATTATGTGGTACACTTGAGCCTTGGAATTGTCTCATTTTTGGGCTCACGCTACAATGATATGGAAAATGGCTGAATGCTATGGATAAAACCCATACATCAACAGTGACCCTCGGGGCTCTAGTCCGTTTTTAGCTACGGATCAACTCACCTGACACGGATTGCCTGCCAAAGGAATCCTGTAATGCCCCGAAAATCGGCACCCGAGTACATAGACTCCGATCTCAAGTTCCCATGTGTTAACCAAATGAAAACACACGTGTGTCCTTATTCAGATTCAAATTCATTTCACATATAGATAATCAAAGTATTGCAATTCGAATTAGCAGATCCAAAGCGAGGTAGAGACGACAATAGATTAAAAAATATGGGGTTAAGAGTTAAAGATACAATTTCAATTATAATGATCGCCCAAAATGAGATTATACAAGCCACAATATACATACCCAAGATTATTAAAGTGTAAAGCTTTCAGTTTACTACCAATTCTCCAAAATGTGATGGCATTGGCACAACCCGATATAAGCCTACCTGTTTGAGGTTTCACTAGTACCTTCATCAATGATATGCCTGGTTGGTGTTTTAAAACACCGTTCTAGGTGGGAGTGAGTAGCTAACTCAGTGGTTCCATTAATTCTAAGTTACACATACTATCGACACAATTAGCGCAGGTAATGATAAAATAAGAAATCAAATATTTCATAAATACTCTTGTTAAATGTGCATATGAAATATGACATGATGCATGCCCTTTCCAAACAACACTCTCTCACACGCGACTCCGACCACCTATTTCACAAATGACAACACTTCCTCATCACGCGACAACCACGCATGTTCGCCACATTCTAAGCTAATGCAATGCGGTGAATGATCATGTTATCCGAGTAATTATTAAGTTCAATCCATCTAGAATATTGGCGAAGCTAGGATACCGACGTTATATCACAAGTCCTTATCGGGATTACGTGGCTCATTGCCACACGTAGTGGCTCCTTGCTAGTGTCCCTTAATCCAAATTTAGGTACCACTCGTTTATATTATAAATCAATAATTCCAAAGACACGGTATGATGCCTAACTGTATGAGGATCAACCCGGTATGAATCGTCACCCAAATGGAGTATGATCACTCAGTTCCGAGGTGCGGACTAATCACATAAAACTAAATTACCATAGGGAAAAGGCTCGTCACCCAATTCCTTTCACGCCCGTGTTGTTCGAACGGTACTCTAGCACACAACCATCGACCGGGTAATTTGACGGGGGTCATTCGAACAATGGTCTATCACCTCCATCAATGCTCATTGGTTACTATGGGGAGGCTCGTCACATCAGCATAGGCAGACAACTCGGACACAGCGTCCCATACCACCATGTCCGGCTCATGAGTCTTAGTTGTTTACTGGTCACTATAGGGAGGCTCGTCACCCCATCATAGGTCGACAGCTCGGACATAGTGTCCCATACCACCATGCCCGACTCATGAGTCTTAGTGGAATCGTATCGCACAAACGATTATGAATGGATATATCCATTGGGAACGGGGTATCCTAGATTCCATTTAGTCATGTCATACATTGTGAACATACATGATCAGTCGGTTAGTGGACTAATTTAATTGACCTAGGAGAACCACGACACAACCAACATTGGGTGCATGCAGCCTGTGGTAGAAATCATAAGCATCACTATGAACTAAACACTACATCATGCAATTTATAACATACATACTACTACGCAACGACCTATACATTTCATCGAACATGTAAGCATCAATGAAACAACACATCTACTTAGGCATTTTATCGAACATGTAAGCATCAATAAAATAACACATTCAGTTAGGCATTCAATTAAGCATATGAGCAACAACATATTCAATCACCTAGACATTTTATTAAACACGTAAGCATCCATATGCAACCAATAACATATATTATATAAAAAACCAAAATGTCAACATATTAACAAACACAAATTCATCTACAAGCATTTGATCATTAACCGAGACCCTCAAGGGTCGATAAATGGAAACCTATAAATAATGGTCCGCACCTTAAGAAGGAATATCTAATTTCGAGCTCCTAGGGTTAAGGATTTGGAGAAAATCATAAATTCCTATATAAACACCAAGAACTACATGAGATTTATGCAATTCATTTTACAAAAAACTTAGGTTAGGAAGTAGAATTTGTTTCTTACCTCCCAATCACAATTAGGGTGGATTCGGTGAAGGAAAATGATCAAGGCTATGGCCTTGGTTGGAGGAGACCAATGAAAGGAAGCACCAAAACCTCCCACTCCTACTCTTACTCTTCTTCTCTTCTTTTTTCTCTTTCTCTTTCTCTCTTTCTCTTCTTTAGAAAATGCAAATTCGTATGGAGAGATGGAGTGCCCAAATGATGCCCTTATATAGTGCCAGATTTGGTGTAAATGGCCCCAAGAGCTGGGTTTTTACTATATATACTAGCCTTATGGGAGGATTTTTCTAACTTTTAGGGCCCACTATGGGGCGTACATATTGATATACACCGTAGAATAGTTAGCTCTAATGATGATCTACGTATGGATATGATCGTCCCACCATTTGGATGTGTCGATGGATAAATATGATTAGAAGTCTGTTCAACGGTCACTGATGGTCAATCGGGGCCACGGCTATATGGATATGAGTAGGGAAATATCCTTACTCTACGTGTAAAGTTTGGTCGTAAACCGACGGTCCGAAATTCTCAACTTTGCGTAAGAGTGGATGACCCAATTCACTTAAGTTTCAGTTTCTTCATTTAAGGTATTTGCACTTCTCATGCACTCGTCCCTCTGCTTAAGTTAAGCGGTTCTGGACACTACCCAGGTCCGACTCCCGCGATAGACATCGAGCCCAGTAAGACGGACATTATTCTATAGTTTTGTAACTAGTGACTCACTAACGAGTAGTTTAGAGCTTGTTCAAAAAATCGGGGCATTTTTGAAATGAATTAGGTATTGAGATTTCTCGTGGACAATGATTAGGGTTTTGATTAACTATGTTCATAGTGTGACATATTTATAATTAGTGAAAGTGGAGATTTAGTCATGATTATTTTAAACCGTCGGTTTTAGGCTAAAAGAGTAACGGAGTTGATTGGGTCCATTAGTCAAAATTTGAGCCTTATCTGACTCAGCTTTGGGTAGATCTGAGAGTGAAGGAGGGTTTAAGAGGGTTTTGGGGAGTGAAAATGAGTTGAAAATGGGTAAAATGGGGTTTAAAGGAGTGTAGGGTCGTGTAAAGGGGACCCCCACATGTGGGAGGGACTACATGGTCGAGCCGGCGGCTGCGCGCCGCCATTTTGGCGGTGCCACAGCGCTCCTCTGGAGCCTTCGGCGGTGGCCACTCCCCTGGGGTTTGTGTTTTCGCTCCGTGGGACCCCCTGGGTCCACCTAAATGTATCCATTTCATCTCTAAGTTGAGTATGATACATGTATTGCGGTCCAGGTGCTGTTTTTAATCAGTAGTAGGTCGGTTAAATTTGGGCCCTATGTGAACATATCATGGGGATAAACTTGATTTTAAGTGATCGGTTGGGTTCATTGGTTTTCTACAGTTGATCAATCTTATTTATACGGTTCTTTATCGGTACCAGCCGCGTGTAAGCTCACCTCGAGCGTCAATGGTCCGTAAGTGATGACGTGGCTAGTTATTTTAAAAAAAATTTAAGGATTATTGACAAATCCAAAATAGTGAAAATCCAAGGCGTTATAAATCCGCAGGAAGTTCATACACTAGGAATCTAGGCGAGGGCTCACCGTGATGTTTTTCATTAATCCACCCTGTCCATCCATTGTGTCATTATATTTCAGGACATGAGACCAAATATGAGATGAATCCAAAACTTAAGGACACCACACGAGAGGGAAGATTATATGTTATATCTAAACTGGTTATAAGTTCATTCCCACTGCAATGAATTAAAAACACAAAAAACTTTAGCATATTACAAAACTCATGTGGCCGTATAAATGTTTCAACTGCTGTTATTTAATGGCCACTTTTTTCACTCATATGGCCCACTTGATTTTTTTTTATTCACTTTTTTTTTTTTTAAATATCATGTCCTGAAATGAAAGGGAAAAAATGAATGGATGGAGGTGAATTTCTGGCCAACATCATGGACGGCGCCCTTGCCTAGCTTACCGAACTTCATGCGAAAGCCTTTCCCAAGCAATCGGCGTCCGGTCAGGCCGGACAATCCACGTCCACTCAACAGTGCATTATCTGACTTTGCCACGTAACTCACGTAAGGAGATAGAAGACGTTAGAAATCCTGGGAGATAGAAAGGAGGTAGAAGACGTGATGCGTTGTTATCACTGATAGACGTGGCTTGCTTATTGACAGGGTCACTCGAGTGGCACGAGAATCACTTTTTTTTTTTTTTTTGGGAAAAGGGCCTTAGCACCAGGAGAATCACTTTCCAACTGCTTTGTGTGGCGTTTTCTTTGAGAGCAACACATTACCTAATGTAATCTAGCCATATTAGATCATTATAGAGATATCTGCTACCGTTAAGTAACATTACAAATCCCTACCATAAGGCCTTTTTTTTTTTCACTTGGCAAGAAAACTACTGATTAAAAACAACCAACGGAACAGGTGCTTGATGGGTTGTTTAATTTGGACATGGCATGTTCATTGTACATGTAACACACCAATGTATAATTTTTCTGCCTTGGTTCAAAATCATTTGTGTGCGTGTGGACATGACAAATTAGCTAGATGAGGCTCAAATTGAATCGAATTCCTTATGACCTCAAGTGTTGAAATGGGCCAATTAAGAGTGGAGTTGTGAAGATAGGTCATCTACCTAACCACTAATCATGAGATGGGGCAATTCACGGAAAAACAAAAAAAAAAAATTCATCCTTTAAATATGCTTTTTTTTTTCTTTCTTTCTTTTTAGTCAAAAGAACTTCAATATTCACATGATTGCAATAATAATTTAATAACAGAATAATAAAGAAATAAGATCAAAGTTTTTTTTTTTTTTTTGAAAAAGTGGACATAAGATCAAATTTGAAAGTATTGTATTAATGATTTTTACAATATTAATACTCATGATTGACCTTAGGATGTTGATCCATTCATCACAGATTATGAACTAATTAACTTCCAAGTATAACGGGTATGATGTGTGATATGGTCGTTTATTCATTGCTCAATAATAATAATAAAAAGGCCTCATAGTGAGATAATTAATGGAATACGGATCTTATATAATTTGCTTGTCGCTTCATTGAAATCTAAGCTTTATATCGATATAGGTGGTGGGGTAACTGTCTGCTTGTGGACTTAAAGAAAACCAAGCATGTCTCACGATCATGATTTGTGTTTTTTTTCTTTTCTTTTGTACTCTAGCATTTAATGTTTAAATATTTTATTATTATTATTTTGTAAAATTTTTACTTTACAAAGAGTTGCTTCCTAACACAAACACTCTACCAATTGACATCTTCTGAAAGGTGAGATCCCACAATAATTTTTTTTTTATTTTTTTAACTCTATTTTCATGGTAGTGAGGATGATAGACCACCACCAATCAACCTGCTTGTACGGTTGCATGCTTTGCAAGCGGACTCGGCTAACGTCTCAGTTGGTCTGTAGGCTGGGTCAACCTGGTGCAGATTTAAAAACCTTATATGATAAAGCATGGCTGAACAGGGAAATCACCATTAGGTTATAGGTGTTGGGGATTTGTGCTACGGAATCATAGATATGGATCTAGGATAGCAATCCAATGGCATCAAGCAAACATAAGAGAACACAAATATTTAATGTGGAAAACCCTTGCGGGAAAAAACCACTGCACAAAGCGACAGAAATCCACCATGAAATAGAAATTACAAATAGAAAGGACTTACCCGATTTGAACAACCTTGAATCTCACCTTTGCTACACCATTTAGAAACCCTAAAACCCTTTTCGGAACCCTTGGAAAACCTTTAGAAAGCCTTAGAATATATTAGAATAGCCCTAGGGACCCCTATTTATAGTTTAGGAAACTCCACTTACACACCTCCTTTGGAAAAGTCCGGAAACCACCTCAAATTTACACAGTCCGCGCACCGGCTGCGTAACCCTCGACTGTTCAAGCAGCCCCCTCAACCGATCGAGCCTGACCCTTGACTGGTCGAGCAACCTGGACAGCGTTAGCTGGACTTTGAGTTGAGCGGGCCTCGGCCAGTCGAGCAGCTTCCTCGACCGGTCGAGCAACCTAAAATACAGATTGAAGACATCTGTTTTCAACAATCTCCACAATGTCTCCAATCTTCAACCATGTAGCTCTTTGACCTCTTTTCTTATCTTTGAATCACATCATAGCTTCTCGTCCACACTCCATCATTCTTTTTCGCCATTACCAAGCCCAGAGAAGTTGTACAGAACTTGAACTTCTCTGCAAGAACGTTCTAGGTGAGCATGTCTGCCGAATCCGAATCCACGTGCCCACCTTTACTCTTATCTTCTCAAAAAGAAAGACGTAGTCTTCTTACCATCTCACTGCTACCCAATATTGTTTGCCGAGTTATTTTCTCACAACACTGATAGCCTGCAAAATAACTGGTCTAATACAGACAATGACATGCACTGCCAACCACATTCGAATAAGGCTCATGAGATATCTTGCTTTTTCTCATCTGTTTTTGGGACATGTCCTGAGGAAAACTTGAGGAGAGACACGTAGGGAACGCTCTCCGGCTTTGCCTGGTTCATCACATCCTTGATCAACACCTATTCAAGGTATTTTGCCTGCGATAACCAAAGTCTACTCCTCCTTCAGTCTCAATGCCGAGAACCCTCTTTGTAGCCCCCCCGATCCTTCATCCTGAATGTCCCACTTAAGCGAATTTTCAGTACATTGATTTCAGACATGTCATAATTGCCAATCTACATGTCATCAATTCCTGACTCACCATGAAGGAATCAAACCACTGCCTAAGTGACAAGTCGTACCACAACCTCCTACAAACTTTTTTCTCAGTCCCTTTAAACTTCGAACCGCTCTGGTTGCTTCATGTAGATCTGCTCTTCACTTTCCCTTGCAGAAGTGTAGACTCCACATCCATCCTTCCAGCTCAAAATCACATTGACTAACCAACGTCAATCACGGATCTAATAGACACCTGCTATATCGTTGGCGTGAATATCTCTGAGAAGTCAATCCCTTCTTTCTGAGCATAACCCTTCGCTACCAATCTCGCTCTGTATTTATGTTGTATCCTCTTGAAGATCCACCTGCATCTAACCGCTCTCCGGCCCACTAGAAGCTCCACCAGCACCCATGTGTCGATCTGGTACAACAAGTCCATCACATCGCCCATAGTCACCTCCCACTTCTTAGCACCAGGCTCACCTACAGCCATTTGAATAGTAGACAGATCCCCTGCGATATTGGAGTCGTTCATGTACCTCGCCGATATCCTGCGATTATGCTGTGTGATTCTTCTCACAGGTGACCGCTCCACCTACTCCGTATCTCCATCCGCGCATCTCAGCCTTCATGCCCTGCCCACTCGTGTGGCCATACCCAGCATGTCACACACGTGCAGAGGTGGAATTTGTTGCAGCCACTGCACCTCCACCTTTTGAAGTGCTCCCAATCCACCTGTATATGTTACCGAGTCGTTGAGCTTTTATGATTACTAATACCCCCTTAGATACTTTAAGAGTACCATTAATACTTGTATACTTGCAGCCCATTGCCTCAAGTACACCAAGAGAAATCAGATTCTTATTTAAATCAGGAACGTGCCCGACATCAGTCAAGGTATGCTCCACCCCATCAACCATCTTGATGCGCACCAAACCAACAGCCACAACATTACAGGCAAAGTCATTGCCCATAAATACATGTCCACCATCGCACTCCTGTAACTGGTGAACCAACTCCAATGAGGAGTCATGTGAAAAGATGCCCCTGTATTTAGAATCCACTTGTCCTTACGATCATCATATGGCCGTCTGATCATAGACACAGACAAAACATCACCATCACATCCACTTGATCCATCTGACGAGGTAGCATGGGCCTCCCTGTACGAAGCCTTAGAATCTCCTCTCTTCGATTTAGGATTTTCACCATTTTTTTTTATATCCTTCCTTCCCACAATTCCAGTACTTTACCTTTCCTTTGCCCTTGCCCTTAGATTTGGATCTAGAACCTGTACCTTGTTCAGAATTATAACCCCTTGTAAACAGTGCATCAGAAGATATCGTCATGTCGACGTTAAGCTTTCTCATAGCCTTCCCTTGAAGGGCTGAGATAGCAGTGTCGACACTCAGGGTTTTATTCGTGGAGCACATTGTATCCTTGAATGACTAATAAGACGCAGGAAGAGAATTCAGCAACATACATGCTTGTTCTTCATCTTTCATCTCTTCCTCTATATCTAGCAATTTGTAAACCAATTTATTAAAGTTACTGATGTGAGCCTCCAGATCTCCACCCTCTGCCATCTTGAAGTTATACCACTGCCACTTCAAGTGTAGGCGATTTTCAGATAATTTTTTCACATAAACATCCTCTAACTTCGCCCATAACTTAGCTGCAGTTTTCTCCCTTATGACATTGTAGAGAACCTCATCCGTTAGACATAAACGGATCAATAATAAAGCCTTCTTATCAAGAGTATTCCATTCATCATCAGTCATAGTAGAATTTTGCTCCTCAAAAGCACCATCTTCGCCTTGCTTGATTAAGAAACTGATCATCTTGATTTTCCATAACTCAAAATTATTTTCCCATGAGTACTTCTCAATCTCATACCCAGTGCTTCCCATTATTACTAATCCCTCATATTCATATATGTGCCCCAATGATTACTCTGATACCACTTGTTGGGGATTTGTGCTGCGGAATTACATAGATATGGATCTAGGATAACAATCCAATAGCATCAAGCAAACACAAGAGAACACAAAGATTTAACGTGGAAAACCCTTGTGGGAAAAAACCACGGCACAAAGCTACAGAAATCTATGAAATAGAAATTACAAAGAGAGAGGACTTACCCGATTCGAACAACCTCGAATCTCACCCTTGCTACACCCTTTAGAAACCCTAAAACCCTTTTAGGAACCCTAGGAAAATGTAACATCTCGGAAAAATCTGTACAAAGACTCAAGTATCACCTCAAGCAGAAATTACTAAGGATCGAATTTAGTAGAAATTATATAAAAATTTATTAAGTACAAAACTAAATAATCAGTGAAATTAGCTTGGACCACTATTTATACGAACTATAAGACTCAAAACCATTAGAATCGCTAGCTCAACATTACCCAAAAACCTAGGAAAAATCTCAAAACTCAGTTGCTATCGGGAGCACATTGAAACTCCATATCGGACCTAGACCACGCATCGAAAGTTCGATTACCGCAAAACTATAAGGTCATGGCCGCCTTATTGGGCTTGATGTAACATCCAGTCCCACCAGAACAGTGTCCTGAGGCGTTCACGTGGGATTTACTGCAGGACCATCTATTTAAACTACTCATGGTGACATACAACAAGTAAATTAATCTAAGATTAGCCCAATTGAGTAGACCAGATGGGTCATGATAGGACTTAGTGCGGGCCGCCAAGCCAGATGATCGTTTACACTAAGTAACAGCGCGTGCGGGCTATACCGCGATGCGGGAAGGTCAGAAAATTATAAAAATTTAGGGAAGCATAGATCTCACTGTGCTTGCAGTCCATTGCGGACCACGGACCCAGTAACCGTCCAAAAGTCAATTATCCACGCCGTCCCAGTTGCATTTGCAAAGTGCGACTCACCTTAGCTCACTAGTCTCAGAATCTGGCACTCTTAATTGAAACTGAGATATAAGACATTTCAGCCGTCGAATTTCTTCTAAATTTACGGTGAAGGTCCAATGTATTTTTCTACACCCGTCCACAAAATCTGGGACCCGATCATGGAACAGTGACCGTTGATCGCAAATCGGACCCGTACAATCAAACCCCATATCCGATCGTTTCTAAATTTTGCATGACCTTCAATAAGCCATGGAGCACCTATCCTATAAGTTTCAGGGCCAGAAGGTCACCAGAACTGCTCCAATCACCGGAATGAACCCCAGAGGGCCATTTGAAGATCGGAACCGGATTAAACTCCATATTCGTTCATCCATTTGTTCCCAAACTTTGCATGGCTCCTCATCGGGCCATGAGACACCTACACCCCAAATTTGGTGGCCAAGGGGTTATTGGGACCGCCCCAACACCAATAGGGAGTCTTAGAGGGCTATTTTGGGAAGTTGTTGAACTTAGGGCCAAAGGGCCCAAGTCTAGGAAACAAAACCCTAGCTTCTCTCATAACTCCCTTTTTACTACAACCACCAAGGAGTAAAGAGAGAGCAAGAGAGTAAAGAGAGAAGAAAGTGACAGTGAAGGAGAGTAAGGTGGACCTTAGATAGAGGTGGGGCTAGGGAAACCCAAATCTTGCATCTCCCTACCTCTTCTCCTAGGGAAACCCTACACCACAACTACAAGGATCGTCCGTTGATCGTCTAGGTAAATCTCTCATCCCTTTTCTTAAAATCCTTGTGTTGATAAGGGATCGGCATGGATTTCTGACATGCAAGTGCTTGCTTCAGGGATTCCGGTCGATCAACTTCAAAGCCCTCATTCCTAGGTCATTTTCCAAGTCTCCAACGACCATAGGTGCGGACTATTATCCTTAGGTGGCCTAGTACCAATTATAGTACGAGTCTAATGATTGTGATTGCTTGGATGATATATTTGGAGAATCTAGAGAAATCCTATGAATTATATGCTTGTTAGAATTGTATGGAATTGTATGTTTGGTTCTCATATGATGTTGTTCTTGCCTCTCACATGATTTTGTATATAGATGATTATGTGTTCATGCCTTGTTTGATTTTCACATATGGTGTTGCTTCATAGTATGTATGATTCATTACTCTTGTGCATATGATTCCTTAAGATGAAGGAAGTGCTTAACTTCCTCACAAATCCACACAACTCACATGCACTTTGTTTCATGATAATGATAGCTTGCTTGTTAGGAGTATCTGCTTTGTATGATTGAGATGCATGAAAACATGATATTGTTATGCTAGTTGATAACCTGAATAGTTGGCATGTTATGGATCACCATCACACCCTTTGGTTGGTCAGGAACATGAGAAGAGACGGTAGTCCCATCGGTAGGACTATTCTAGGACTTGACCTGTGGGTTTGGGCGGGTGTGTACAGGTGGCAGTAGTTCGACTACATAGGTCCCTTGTACCCGATGCCGCTCGTCACATGCTCGCCTGACTTGTGCGGTCTAGCCTACTTACTGACCAACCTTGTTTGTTAACCCTGTTTGCTCACATATGTATGGAACCTAGAACACCCTTTAACCATTGTAGCCCATTGCTAACCATTTGAAGTCGATCCACCGACTCATGAGCTAGGCATGGTGGAATGGGACACTGTGTCCGAGCTGTCAGCCTACGTTAGGGCGACGCACCTCCCCGTAGTGACTGCGAACGATCCCAGTTCTCAGCACTCCCCATGTGCTTGAAGTCGGGGATGGGGAACCCGACGGGATCAAGGAACGCGGTGCCCTAGCCTCACACGTTGAGGGGCCCTGACATCGCAACTAATTGAGGGCATTGATACGTGGGGTGTGTCAAATTCCCCAACCTGCTGGATGAATGAACTTAACTAAAAATTTGGCTAACATTATCATTGCATCGCACTAGTTAGGGTGGCGACTCGGCAGTCGAGGTCGCTCTGATGGAGTGTTGGTTATACGCGATCGTTAGATGGAGTAGCTCGAGAGAGTGTTATGGCGAGGGCATACATCATATCATCCGTCATACATGCGCATTAATGAGATTAGTTAGGTGTTTATGAATGATTGTTTTTTATTAAATTCATAATATAACTGATGCTTGTTACAACTTAAGACTAATAGCACCCACTGAGTTGATCACTCACTCCCACTCTAGGACGGTGTTCTAAAACACCAACCAGACTCTACTGTAGCTGCAGGTGACGAGGAGTACGAGGTCCTTGGCGACGTGAGCCTCAGGGAGGAGGACGAGTTCTCCTACTTCCAGTTGATGAGCGGGTCTTCACCAGCTCAGTAGATGGGTCGTTGGATCGCTGAGTAGTGGACTCAGCGTTATTCTTTTGGACATACTATTCTTTTTGCGATTTTGTTGGGCAACACCATGTGCGACCCATTTATATTTTTTTGGACTTATATATATATATATATATATATATATATATATATATATATATGTCTGACCTCTTTTCTTTTCAGTAAACGTATTGTGGATGTGATTTATGTTCCAAGTAATTTCAGGCTGCGCATTTAAACCTGATTAAACGTACATTACTAAAATCGGTTATAAGTGATACCCGGGAACTCGGGAGTCAAGTGTATACATGACCCCCAATTTTCAAGGCGTTACGCTTGACAACCATTGAGGGAATCGAGCCTAAATAGTATCCAGAAACGCACGACTTGAGCCCTGAGTAAGGTGTGTGAGAAACGCAAATATCTTTGAAAAATAAACTCAAACTTAAGTGAATTGGACCATTCACTTACGAGCGAAATTGAAGACTTCAAACCGTCAGTATCTGACCAAACTTTACCCTTAGATCAGAAAATTTTTCCTGCACATGTCAGCATACTTGTGGCCCTGATCGAGTGACGATGACCATTGAACTGATACAGGTCCTCCACGGTCGATCCACAAATTCGATCAGACTGAAATCATAACCTGGCTTAGATCCATGGTTGGGGAACTTACTCCATGACGCAGGTGAGTAATGGGCCTCCAGATGAGTCCTGTTTGCCCGAAACAGACACCTTTTAGCTATAACTTAAGTATACCATGGCCCTAGGGCCATTGGAACCAGTTCTGGGCCTATTTAAGGACCTTAAACCACCCCTCTCTCATTCCATACGAATTTCTCTAACCCTAAGAGAGAGAAGAGAGAAAGGAGTGAGGAGTAGAGTGAGAGACAAGGAAATCGTTGCTGGGATTCATTTTCACAACTCCATACGCCGAATCGCCACTCCACCATCGCTACACCGTCGATTCTTGCTTCGATTCGTGCAAGAAATCATAACCCTAATCTCATTTTAGGAATCCAAATAGAAAAATCGATGAAATAGCTAACCTATTTCGTGATTTAGGTAGTCATTGTGCTGTAAACGGGAACGTAATGTACGAACTGAGTTCGTAACGTGCAAACCGACGAAAGGTGCAGACTATAAACATTTAGGTTATGGTTTTCAAGGCTTTCAATGTCAGCAATGATTTATGTCTGACTTGATTGCTGTCATATGAACTTAGTTATGATGTATTCAGTAAATTTTACATGTGTGCGAACTATGTGAATATATAATGCATTCTATGTGTTTGTCAAAATATTCGAATGAAAATGAAATTATGATTTATGCTAGCCATGACTATTAATCTATAATACATGTGTGTTGTGTGTATGACAACTCCTTTATGAAAGGATTTGTCATAATATATGTTATAACTAAGTGTTTGACAGAATGTCTGAATGAGTAATTGTTTGGTAAATCGCTTTTATCAAGGGTGTTGAGATGGGATTCTCAACTACCATATTCATATTGGTATTTTTATTTATATAATGTAAATTGTTGCTATATGATTTATCGATGAAATGATAAAATGCTCAAATGAGAATTATGTTTGAATTGTTCATTAAATGCGGTTATAAATAACATATGTTAATTCCTATGGCATTTGAGTATGCTTGGGACTACCACCAAGTCCAGGCAATTGGTAATGGCTCCTGATTGAGTGGTCAAACTAGTTTCACCACATTAGATACGTTCGATGAATCTGAGCCGTACACTGATTGTCGACAGTGGTTAGGCCACGCGGAATGCTTACGCGCTTCATGTCGATTAATTCAACGTGCGCTCGTACCAATCACACTTGTCAAATAACCCGATTAACCTATCGTGTGTTGTATGAACACTACTACTTGAATCTAAGGTACCGCTTATCAATGAAAAGCTCGTTTCAACCATGGTACCAAAATCAGCTAAGACTCATGAGCCGAGCATGGTGGTATGGGACACCGTGGTCGAGCTGTCAGCCTACGCTGGGGTGACAAGCCTCCCCGTAGTGACCAGTGAGCAACCCAAACTCGTGAGCCGAATACGGTGGTATGGGACACTGTATTCGAGTCATCAGCCTATGCTGAGGTGACGAGCCTTCCCATAGTGACCTCGAGTGTAAACTAGGCCTACGCTGAGGTGACGAGCTTCTCCATAGTGACCTCGAGTGTAAACTTGTGAACTTACCTATCCACTGCTTTTCATCAGGGGTGATGTCTTACAACTTGCCTATCGTATATGATTAACTAGGATTGACGACCCTAGATGAATCATCGTTTGGGTGAGTGATATAAAGGGAAGTACATTAGCTTCCTGAACCTGCTGTATGAATAAGCCTAATAAATTACTTGGCTAACACGTTCATGCACTGCATTGCATGTGTTTTGCCGAGGAAGCGCATGTTTAGGGAGTTTACCATGCGCGATCATGAGATAATGTTTCTGAGAGAGTGCAGGCGAGGGCATGCATCATTAAAGCATACCATCCCTGCATTAACAAGAGTACTGAGGATATGATTGTTGCACTGCTTTATCATTACTATTTGACTAAATTGATAACATGTTAACCTTTGCCTTATAGTACTACTGAGTTGATCACTCACTCCCACTCTGGGATGGTGTTTTAAAACACCAACCAGACTCTGATTTAGATGCAGGTTGTACTGAGGCTTACATGATGAAGCCGGACTTCTTCGACGAGGAGGAGGAGTTCTCCTACTTTCAGCTCTCAAGCGGGTCTATGTAGACCTAGAGCTGCGTCGCGGGAATTACAAGGATATTGGATTAGTTGAACCTTTACATTTTGATATTTTGTGTATTTTGAAATAAATATGTATATATTCAGCCCAATGGCACGTTCATACTCTGGAGGTTGTGAAATACGTATATACTTTATATATATTTAGTTCAGTCTTCTGCTTACTTATTTATATTAACTTTGGATTATGATATGCTGATTTAGTGTAATCCCACTCATGTTTAATGCACTAATATGGACAACATTTCAACATCATTATCTATGTTGCATAAGTGATGCGTTGGAACTCGGGAGTTGAGTTTTGCTCGACCCCCGATTTTCGGAGCGTTACAAAAAACCTTTAAAAAGCTTTAGAATATGTTAAAATAGCCCTAGGGATCCCTATTTATAGTTTAGGAAACTCCACTTACACACCTCTTTTGAAAAAGTCCGGAAATTGCCTCAAATTTACGCAGTCCGCCCACTGGCTGCGTAACCCTCGACTAGTTGAGTCAGGGCCTCGATTGTTTGAGCAGCCCCCTCGACTAGTCGAGCCTGACCTTCGACTAGTCGATCAACCTAGACAGCGCTCGTTGGACTTTAAGTCGAGCGGGCCTCGACCAGTCGAGCAGCTTCCTCGACCGGTCGAGCAACCCAAAATACAAATTGAAGACATCTGTTTTCAACAATAGGTCTTCAGTAGCAATCAATTTTTTCATAAATAAAGTATTCTCAGTTTCTCTCCTTAATGAATCTCTCTGCTACTATAATATATATATATATATATATATATATATATATATATATATATATATATATATATTATATATATATATATATAATATATATATATATATATTCTTTCAGTCATAGCTATGAATATTTATAGTGTAGATCTGCTTTCAGTTCTCTCAATTTACTAAGGACCTGTTTGAATACCACCAAGGGCCTATTTGAATACTACCAAATAAGTAGCCTTTAAAAAAAAAATAAAAATTAAAAATAAAATAAAATAAAATAAAACTTACATAGGTTAAAAGGTTACATTTCTTAAATAAGTTAATTTAGTTATTAAACTTAAATAAGTAGCTTTTTTTATATAGGAAAAGTAACATAGTTTTATAAGTTTTTTTTTTTTTTTTATTTTCAACTTTCAAAAGTAACTTATTTCCTTCGTTGTAATTGGTGAACCAAGAACTTAAGAAATTATTTATGAGAATATGTTCTTAGAGGCCATGAATCCCTTCTAAGTTCATGAGATTGGAAATTCATCCAATAAATGAGCAGATGATCTAGTGAGCCCAACATGATGATGGCCCATATCAAGGTGGCCCCACAACAATCCACATCAAAGGTTTGCCCCTAATGAAGAATAGCCACATCCAAGGTGACATCCGCATGATTGGCAACCGACATTGAAGGTAGGACCCA
This sequence comes from Magnolia officinalis, assembly GCA_021015155.1. Taxonomy (NCBI): domain Eukaryota; kingdom Viridiplantae; phylum Streptophyta; class Magnoliopsida; order Magnoliales; family Magnoliaceae; genus Magnolia; species Magnolia officinalis. Next base: position 62,912,676 of record JAJHSJ010000016.1, on the reverse strand, counting down.
CATGATGGGCAACCTACATCAAAGGTGGGCTCCACATGATGGGAAATTAATAATGGTAGGCCCCACATGATGGATGATCCACGTCAAGGTGAGCCCCACATGATGGACAATCCACTTTAAAGGTCGGCCTAATGATGAGTGGTGTATATCTAAGGCAGGCGGTGCATGATAGATGGCTCACATTGGAGGCGGGCTCACATGATGGACAGTCCGCATCAAAGGTGGGCTCCACATGATGGGTAGTGGATACTAAAGATGGACCACACATGATGGACAATAATAGTGATGATGGGCGCCACATGATGGATGACTAACATCAAAGGTGAGCCCTACCTAATGAACTATGCACATTAAAGGTCGCCCTCTAATGATGAATGACCCACAACTAAGGTGGGATCTACTTGATGAATGACCCACATCAAAATTGGGGCCCACAAAATGGACGATCCATGTCAAAGGTTGGCCCCACATGATGGATGGTGGATGTGAGGGGGGCTAAACAGACTTTGGGGATAATTACTTATGATGTTAGAAACCAAATATGCTTTTCCACTATGTGGATGATAAGTATTTTGTTTACAAAATATACTTATATGTTGATTAAGTAGAAACAAGGTTAAGTTATTTATGGCATAAGTAGTTTATCTAAAGTAACTTACAACCCAAATGCCTTCAAATAAGTTACTCTTTTTACTTTTTTTCTTTCTTTCTTTCTTTAAGAGAAATAGAGACCTATTTCCATCGAAGATATGAACAGATGATGTACAGACCAGTTTTTCAGGTGGACACTACAAAAAAAAAAAAAAAGAAAAAAGAAAAAAAGATCGGGTCCTACCTATCAAAAGAGCACAAAAATACAAAATAATAGCTGCAACCATCCTGCAGAGAATAGGGCATCTAATCTACCCCTCAAAGCAGCGAGAAAAAAAAAAAAAAAAAAAAACTCAGGCAAGCTGAGCATTACAGGAAGGCAATAGCATGATAACGAACTGAAAGTAAGTACATAAGTAACTTATTTGAGATAAGTAATTAAGTTTTAACAGTAGACAAGTAACTTACTTGAGATACGTAAATTTGGTTTAATATCATAAATTTGGTTTCGTTGCACCGCACTTGGCCTACCCCCCAACGCCCCTCTGCTTTCGGCCCTCCTCAGTCCCAACAGCTCATCACCCAGCCCACGGCCCAATCAGGAGGAGCAGAGGAATCCATGGACCACCTTTTCAGTCAGGGACCGACTGCTAGGAAGGTTTGGGATCATTTTCACAAGCTATTTTCCTTACCTTTCCGTCCCCAACCAACCCATCCTCCCCCGTCTCAGGCAGTGGATTTCCGCGGCCAGCAATCAATCTATTTTTTCCATTATTACCGATCTCCTCCCTAGCTTAATCATATGGGAAATTTAGCTTAGCAGAAACGTTGCCCGGTTCGAGGGCCACCCCATGTCGGAGACTGTCATCATCAACAGAGTGTCAAGCTGGTTGAGAGAGCTCGGTTCATCCATAGAAACAGAAGACAAGCTTCCCATGGACTCAATCATTACTCTTGAAATCCTACAAATCAAACGCCCCCCCATCCCAGCAACTGCAAGTCCCTCCCTCGTTATATGGTCCAAGCCTCCGGTGGGCTGGCTGAAGATAAATACCGATGGATCATCCAGAAACAACCCAGGTATTAGTGGAGGTGGCAGTGTATGCAGAGACCATTCTGGTAGACTAATTTTCGCTTTTAGACGGCAATTTGGAGTGATCTCTAACACGGTGGCGGAAGCCAAGGCAATGCTTGAGGGATTAACCATCTGCTCAAACCTGGGCCTTTCCAACATTATAGTCGAATCCGACTCTGATATTGTAGTTAATGCGGCAAAAGACCCGTCTGCTGCCTGCCCGTGGAACATCTGGTACACCATGGGCGAAATTTATGCCAAAAGACAACCCCTTAATCTCATCTTCACTCACATATTTTGCAAAGGTAATGAGGTGGCGGATGCTCTAGCCAAGTCGGCTAGTGAAGGTTGTCCTGATAGAATATACTCACACCCTTCCGACCTTCCTAGGCTTATCAGAGGGAGCTTAGTGTTCGACAATACAGGTCTAGGTTCCTTACGAAGACACAAATCTTGATGTAAATGGGCTATAATTAGCAGATATCTGGCTGCTTGTTGTCCCCTCGTGTATTTTGCCTTCTAGGTTGACATGATAGGAGTGGTCCGTTTTCTTTTTGTTCGGACCCTCCCGAAATCTTGTACATGATTCAGTTGAATGAAATTCAGGTGGCTCCGTACCACTTTTATTTAAATAAAAAAATATTTTTAAAAAAAATTATAAGTACTTCTAATTTAAAGTTAATAATTTCAACTTAATAAGTAGAAACCAACATAAGTTACTTTGAGGCATAAGTAACTTACCATCCAAACAATGAAACGTCTCTTTTTAATTGGTTATTTTCACGTCTTATTCCTTCGTGTACCATTCCTCTTATTTCGGGAGAAGAACTGGAATTCCTGATTGATTGTTAGGATGAGGCTATATGGCCACACTTACATGCTCACATTCACATGTGCCAACACCTGAAACTGGGTGGTTAGACCAACCGGGTCAAGAAAATAATATTTTATTATTTGAAATCAAATAAATAATAAACAACAGGAAAAATAATTAAAACTAATAAAAAAAATTTATGCTTCTTCCTACATGACAAATGGTTAATATCAAAACCATTTAGAGAGGCCCACCATATCAACGGTTTGGGTATTTAGATCATAAGCCTCACTTGTACAAAATTACAAATTGAATGTTCCAAGTCCCAACAGTTGGACATTTTATAAAATCCCAACCATCAATATATATATATATTATGGAAACAAAAAATGAATAAAAAAAACACCTCTTCTCCTTCATTCATATATTCTCAACACGAATCCGAAAACAGCTTTTTTTTTTTTTTCTTTTTTTAAATAAAAATAAGAAAGTTACGTGGGTTTTTTCCCGACCTAGTGTCCAGGTAAGTTACCTGACCGGCTTGGGGAGCTTAAGAGTTGACTCTCCAGCTTTCTCTGGGTGTGCCCTTTTAGTGGGGTTTGGTCAATCCAGTTGTTTGGTGGATAGTTGTTGGTCTGTTTGAGCGTCCAATTGAGTCTCCCTGTTCCTTTCGTTTCTCTGCCTGTGGCGGTGTGATATGATAGGAGTGGATCTTTTTTTTGTAGGACCCCTCACGAAACATCTTGTACAAACATCTTTTGGGGTTTAATGAATTGTGAGTGGTAAGAGACCACCTTCAAATTAATTAATTAATTTTTTATTTTTATTTTTATTTTTTAAAAGTTACCTGGCCGAGTCAACTCGTCCGAGTCTGTGTCAACCAGCAGCCTAATTTTTAAACTATCCTCTGGCCTACGCATCATGGTGCAACGACTAATTGTATGGCTGATGCTGTGTGTCTACTGTGTGATATCCTCTGGCCTACGCATCATGATGTACCAAGGCCATGCAAATTGGATCGGAGTAGTCTTTCACGTGTTTTACACCGTTGCCTAAAACACCCAAGCTCTATGTGGCCCACCATCTGTTATTTGTAAATCCATTCCGCCTATCATGTAAGAAACATTATTTAAAATGTACACACAAAATATCAGACCGATGAAAAACTCTGGTGGAACTCAACATTAGAAGAATATAAAATTTCTCGTGAAACCTCCAAATTCATACCGTGTGGCCCACCAGATATTTAGATCAGTCTAAATTTTTGTATTTTAACATAATCCTTGTGTGTTACATCTGATTAATGGATTTGAAGAAAGGAACAAACCATGGTGGTGCCATAAATTAATAAACATAGCTTTGGCATCCCATCCACGTTATTCTCTTTGCAGTGGCCCACCTGCCCACCTGGGTTGTAGATCTGGCCGATTTTTTTTACTTGTAGGTCCTAGAATCGAGGATAGGACCTGATGCACGAAGTGGATTTCACATATACAGTATGATGAGCCTCAAGAGCTTGGTGTTTTAGGCACAGTATAAAAGAAGTGTTGTAGAGGATTGCGGTGTCATGCACTCTCTGATCAATTTGGACCACCGAATAACAAGCTCGCTTTCCTTTCCAGTAATTGCCTATCATAACACGCAATCCACATAACATGTACGTCCTGATGCCATGATTAATCACCACCAATAATTAAGATCCTATTATTACATAACGACACAGTAGATACCTCATGGTGCTTCTTTTTTTTTTTTTTTTTTTTTTGTTAGACGTCACTGTCAGTTCACACTTCACTGTTAGTTAACCATTTATAATGCCTTGATGCATTCCCACCTATATTACTATAAATAAATAAAATGTCAAAATATATATATAAATATTTGTGAGAGTTATTGGCCACACATGGCATTATCCATGTGAGCAGGGGAATAATTTATTTAAATCAGATTGGCATAAGGTGGAGCCCACACATGTGAGGTGTGTACAACTTTTAAATGTACCTGTGGAGAATCAAATGACTCAACAAGTGGGAGTCATCTCTTTCAAGAGAGGAGTGGTTAAGGAGGAGCCACGGTGAGAAGGATTATATTCCCTATCAATCTTATAAATTGACGTAGGGAAGAGCGTGAAGGGATAATGAGGAAAATTACCATCGTCCTCAAATGATTAAAATCTTAAATCTATAGGAGTACTTTTTTGAATTCATGAGGAAAAAAAAAAAAAATTATTAATCAATAATTGTCTAACGTGTATGTGTCTCAGTTACACCATTAATAAAGGAAAAAATAAATCAAAAATTTTAATTATCAAGAATAATAAAATTCTAACTTTAATAAAAGTATTAGTTCTAGTAAAACTCTTTTAAATCTTAATTTTTCAAAAAAGAAAATCTAAAACTCTAAAAATAAGAAAATGCTACAAAAATTAAAATTACTAAAAATAATAATTATTTCTAAATTTTTGTTTTTGAGCTAAAAGCGTGCGTTTTCTTGTGAAATTGACATGTGCGGCCCACTTTATGAGTCGGTTCACCCTGGATGTCCCATTACAGTAATGATTGATAGGTTGTGCATCCCCTAACAATACTCGGATCAAAAGTTATGACCAATTTACAGTTCAACTTCTTTTGGTCCAACCATGCTTGAAATGTATATGTGTCACATCCTATATCAGACCCCTCCATTTAGAAAAACTCATCCTCGAGTTACTCAGGGGACTTCGCTCATGATACTCAAATAATTTCTAACGCCGACGTTTATCAGTATTTTCCTTGTACTTTGTACTAGGCTCTTGAGATGACACAACATATGTACTCATACTCCCTTTGACTTGACCCATATACATCAGTTCCTTCGTATGTGCCTGCAAGATCTTCCATTCTTTCTGATAATGTGAACAATTAAGTAGACTTATCCCTAAGATAAGATCAGTGGTTTTGTATATCTTGCCTGGGAGGTAATTTCTTATGTTAAGGAGTTCATTGAGTACAATTGCCTTAAACTCATGCAACAATATTGGTTACAAATTCTCTGATATGTTCATGGGCTCTATAACATTTTTCCTTTTAAACTAATGCATCTACATCTCTCATCTCCTCAAATTGTTTGACGAAATTATGTTCGGTTATGAGAGACTGTCAATCAACTTTAGAAGTTTTAACTTCGATCACCGTTCCCATAGGGGCAAGGAAAATCTTTCTACCATTTTTAATAATTAATATAAATACATAATCCTGCCCTTTATGTATAGCATCAACATTATATTGCTATGGTCAACCAAGTAACATTTGACAAGCTTTCATTTCGTTTATATCACGTATTATTTCATCCTTATAATATTTACCAATGAAAAATGATATACGATTGTTCGATTACCTTTGTTTTGTTGACCTCCTTGATTCATCCAATCATGTACAGATAGGGATGTTTCTCTGTTTTCAATTGCAGATTTTCCATTATTATTTTTTACACAAGATTCTCATTGCTCCTGACATTGATGATCACATTACAGACTTTTTAATTTACAGTATACCTCGTTCGAAATATGTTGTGCTGCTGTAAATCTATCTCTACCTTTGGCATATACAATGGTTTCGTCACGATCAAAGTAGTGCCCTGCCATAAACATGATGACCACAAGCTCCATCATTGATCTCATATTGCTTATTATTATGGATATGCACTATCATATAGCTTTCGTCAAATGGTTGATCGCAGCCTACAGTCCTTGCATGGCTTGTCGATTCTCTTGATGGAAAGCTTCAAATGTCGCCATTGTAATATAATTATTTCTTGGAACACCGTCCATGGGATTGTTGCCGGTCCACACCTTCGTTAAATGTCATCTTTTCGAGGAAAAGCCTCTTTCTAATACCAACTGACGCGGGGAAGAGTGTAGAGGTGGGCATCGAGCCGAGTCGAGTCGAGGTGAGCCAAGCTTGGCTTGGCTTGTCCATGATGTACTTGAGTTCGAGCGAACATTGAAGCTTGGCTTGTTTGCCAAAGCTGTCGAGTCGAGTTCGAGTCGAGCTAGTGGTTCGAGTCGAGTCGAGCTCGAGCTTATTGGGTGAGAGAGTAATGGATTCTGTTCTTGATCCTCCTCCATTGATGAAAATTTCAAAAATCTTAAGAGAATCAAAGCAAAACCCGATAAAAAAACCAAACAAAGCTTCGAATTGGATGAGGAAACCTGTAAGAACCGTCTGAGAAAAACCCATCTCGAATTTCTTGGGTTTCTCGCCTAAGAAGTAGATCTCAAGAGATTGAAATCATACTATTGTGGAGCTGAAATGAAAACTGGTGGTGGTGGTCAGGGTGGGCGTGCGGCTGGGGGCGAGCAGAGAAAGAGAAGAAAGGGAAAGGGAAGGGGGTGCGTGCGGTCGGGTAGAGACTCTAGGGTTTGTTTTTCATTTTTTTTTAATTTTTAAGTTTAAACTTAAAACTTATATATTATATATATATATATATATATATATATATATATATATACTATATATATATATATATATATATATATATATATATAATATTTAATATATTATTAATCGAGCCGAGTCGAGCTCAAGTTCGAGCTTCGAGTCGAGTTAAAATGGCCCCTAGTCGAACTTGGCTTGAACTCAACTCAAGCTTCAAATAATTAATGTGGCTCGGCTCGAATCGACCATTCAAGCCGAGTCAATCCGAGCTGACTCGAGCCGAGTCGAGCGAGCTTTTCGAGCTAGCTTGACTCGTGAACAGCCCTAGAAGAGTGTGAAGGGATAATATGGAAAATCACTATCTTCCTCAAATGATTACAACATTGAATCCACAAGGTTATTTTTTTATTCCTCAAGGGAAAAAAAAATAGATTTTTATTAATCAATAATTGTCTAATGTATATGTATCTCAATTACACAATTAATAAAGAAAAAATAAACTAAAATTCAAAATTATAAAAAAAAAATAGCAAAATTGTAATTCTAATAAAAGTCTTAATTCTAGTAGAAAAACAAATTTAAAGCCTCATTTTTAAAAATAAAAATTCCTAATAAACTTTTGCTAGAAGAGTCTTAACATAATTACAAGTTATTTTTTTAAAAAAAAAAAAAAAAAAAAAAAAAGATGAAGAAAATCTAAAACTCTAAAATTAAGAAAATGTTATAAAAATCGAAATTACTAAAATAGTAATTTTTCCTAAAATTTTGTTTTTGAGTTAAAAATGCACGCTTTCTTGCGAACTCGACAAACATGACCCACATTGTGGGTCAATTCACCCCAAATAGCCCATTACAATAAAGATTGATAGGTTGTGCATCCCGTGACAATACCTGGATCAAAAGTTAAGGCCAATTTACTGTTCACCTTCTTTTGGTCCAACCATGATAGGAATGTATTGTGCCACGTCCTACATCAGAAATATAGGATTGCAATGTCATGCACACTCTTAATTTGGACCACTGAACTATAGGCTCACTTTCCAAGTAGAGCTTATCATGACATGCAATGTAAACATGTATGCCCCGATGCCTTGATGAATCACCACCTTTAATTGGTATCCTATCATTACAAAATGACACAAGAGATGCATCCTAATTAATGCCTTGATGCATTCTTCTATATTACTAAAAAAAATGTAGAAAAAGTTTTATGCGTAAGTTATTGGCCACACATGGCATTGTTATGAGTGAACCTGCTCTATATCACACAACAATGATATAAACTCGAGCCAACAACAATCCCAGATCAAAGTCTAAGTGTTGGAAATTTGGATCTAACACCGTTAATCAGTGCCCTTTATAGAAGCACAATAAATCAAGATAAAACAATATAATAATGATAGAATGCAGCACCCCATGAAACTCGTAGGCCCCAACTTTCACCCTAATCCAAAACTTTGTTAGCTATGGCAAAAGGAAATAGTTTCCTTCATTGATTTGTCTCTCTTCTGTCATGGTCCACATAAGTTTTGGAAAGGATAAAAGTTGGGCCCTGAGAGTTTTATAGGAGTACTGCATTACATGGACCTTTCATATTACAAGTTGCCAAAGGTAGTGGCATTTGATTGAATCACATACCACTGTTAAAGATAGCACACTATGTAATTATTCATGGTGTGATTTGATTGCATGGCATGCTATCAGAAGTTACCCAAATCTTGATGTCAGAGATGAGGCGACGACAGCAGCACGTTGCTCAATCACAGCCACCAATTAAGGGATGACAACAATTTAGATGCCATTTAAAAATTAAAGATTTAAAAAATTAAAAAAATTAAAAAAAAACTCGTTTGGTTCGTCTTGTCAGCTCTCTCAGTTTTGATTGGGCTTCCTTGGCTACAGGTCAATTTCTAAATGGCATCTAAATTGTTGTCAACCCTCTTTCCTATGTTAGGGAAAAGCAATAGTGCATGACTCACGCCAATTGAATAATCCAATCCTGTCAATAGCATGAAAAATAGACAGTTAAGACCTAGTGATAAATAAGGTAGATCTAACCATCATACTGAAGCATCACTACACCAAAATTGTCATTTAGGAACGGTTTTCCTAACATCTTCTGGAACGGTTTTAAACCGTTTCTAAATGAGTCGTCGCAGAAAAACAGGAACGGTTCAGAACCGTTTTGGGTACCGTTTTAAATTTTAGGGACGGTACTTTAGGAACGGTTTGAAACCGTTCTGTTGCCAACGGTCAGATTTTGGGAACAATTTTCAACTCTGCTCTCTTTTTTTTAAAAAAAAAAAAAAAAAAAAAAAAAAACCTAGAGAAACTTCATTGATGGAGATCCAATGATAACATCTATTGCATCCTTTTGCTGAAGCGCATACATCTAATGATAACATCTATTGCATCCTTTTGCTGAAGCACATACATCTAAACCTCAACAGTAAGATTACTCTATTTACAAAATATAAAAAAGGAAAAAGTAGCAATGACCATCCCAATACCAAAATTACAAATTTGAAGAAATTCTCAAAAAATCCATTAAATAATAATTACAAAGTGGGGTCCAAGCATTCATCCCAACCCAATCAATCCTTTTTTGGAGATTTTGAAGCTTCCTCAGACTTAGCAATCTCAGAGATTTGTATCAGTTTTCAGTCTAAAACTCACCCTGCAAGATGTATAGAAAGAAACAAAGTATGACATAATAACATCATTTGCAATAAACACCAACAGTGAAAACGTATGCTGGGTTTTTCGTTTTTGATACAGGAGTTTCTAGATTTCATGTATCAAGGCCATCAATAACAAATCATAAAGTGCATCAAAGAATAAACTAAATTGAAAATAAACATAGTTGAAATGAAAAGAATCTGCCTCCAACAAATGAACAAGATACCTAAAGGATGAGGGCGTAGTTTTGCTTGTATGTGCTTTTTCCTAAAGTCAGTTTGTGGTTGTGGATTAAACTGCACCTTTTTGTTGACAAAATCTAGCATGTGAAATCAAAGAATAAGAGTTATAATGCAGTTCATTATTTGAACTGAAGCTAATAACAGTTCTTAGCCATACTTGGTAAAAGTTGCTAAATAAAAATGTCAGAACAATTAGCTTCGATCAAAAAATGCCCATTGATTTCTTTCCTCAATAGAAAAAAGCAAAATGAGTTGAGCATTGATGATATAAAGATATAACTGCCCATTGATTTCTTTCCTTAATAGAAAAAAGCAAAATGAGTTGAGCATTGATGATATAAAGATATAACTCTCATCCTCTTCAGCCTGCACAACAATGATCACTAGGAACAGTTCCACAGGAAAGGACAAAAGATATGCATAATCTTGTTGGCAGAAGCAGTAGAGTACAGATAAAGTAGTTCAAGACAACAGTTGAATCACTGTACCAATGCAAGTCCAGATTGAACTACATATGCACAACCTTTTATTTTTTTCATAGGTAAAGAATTTCATTGCTAAGAGGAAAAAACAAATAGAGACAGGCAGCTACAACCATAAAAAAGAGTGTCATTACTCATACATATTCTTGAAAGATTAAAGTTACAAGTCATGATAGAAAACCATTTGACACATGAACAAGTAGGAGACTTACCTTTGAGCGTGTTGGACAGAAACCAGCATCAGTTTCTGCAACCACAATGAGGTTTATTGAAGCATGCTTTTAAGAAAGAAAAAGGACTAGAGAAAAATGTGTAACACAAACCAAAGCAAAAATGAGTTTATTCTTAACAAAAAAAAAAAAAAAAAAAAAAAAAAAAAAAAAAAACACTTTACCCACAAAACATTTAACTCTATAGCAACACCTCTTCAATACTTGGGCTTTATCCACCTTTCGTCTTGGTTCCATAAAAGGAAGCCTTCCCTGCAGTAACCCACAAAGCAACCCATTAATTAAAGGGGGGAATTAGAAACAAACTAATAGATGTTATATACTAAAATATGGTATCAATCATGCAAACGCTCGTTGGGATACAAGTACATGAACTTTGATGATTAAGGCTTCTTTAACTTCAGTCCTAACAAATCCACCTGTAGAACATGACATTATATATCCTCCCTCCTGATTTGAGGCCTTGTACGGACTGATCCAACTACTTGTATGTAGTGCTCCACATGCTCCAAATCCACCTGTAGAATATGAACAACCAAAAATTAATATCACAAAATGTTTAAATAAGGCATAACATTTTTAGAGCACTTCAATAATTAATGCAACAATTCTTTGCAGGCATAGAAAATTTCTATCAAATGTGATACAACACTTCTTTGACAACAAGCAAATTCTCACAAAAAAAAAAAAAAAAAAATGACAAACAAGCATGACTCTAGCAAACATAGAAACCCACTTCTCTGAATCTTTCTTCCAACAGGAGGCTGATTTTGGCGCTTCCTTGAAACAATCTCATTGTTTATGATCTCAATCTGTCAAACTCACCAATCTCATTGTTTATGATCTCAATCTGTCAAACTCACCAATCTCATTGTTTAACAAAGAACACTTAACGTCAAGCGCTTTCCGGATTCTGCATTAAGTAAAAATTTTCAGTGTTAACAGAACAGGCCCTAATACAATCAGTAGAAACTAGAAAATGTTCAAGACAGAATCAATCACAAAGAACAAACAGAGTAATATATTAAGAAAATAAAAAAATAAAAAAAGCTATAACTTACTAAAAGAGACTGTTTGATCACAAATGAAAAGGCTGAAAAGGCTGATCTTACTAGAGTTTTAACTTACTAAAAGAGACTGTTTGATCACAAATGAAACGGCACAAATGCAAAGGCTGAAAAGGCTGCAAAGGCTGATCTTACTAAATGAGACTGTTTTAACTTACTAAAAGTATCTATTTACAATTGTGACTGTGAGGATCAAGGTCGTCGGGTTTGTTTAAGGGCCCCAAATGCAAAGCTTGTTGTGGTTATCCCTTTGAAATTGAATTCCTTTGGCTCTATCATGGCTTCCTTATAAGCAATTTTAATTCATTTAGAACCAGGGCAAACACAATATTTAGCCTGGCAAAAATGGTTTTTTTTTTTTTTTTTTCTGAAAAATGATTGAAGTGAAATTTTAATGGGAAACTGAAATTTTTATTAAAGAAAAGAAAGTCAGGTCTAGATTTAATTCATTAGGGTGTTTTTGGAGTTATAAAAGGTTATAAACATTTTCCTAATTTAATTGAATTGGAATCCATTGCAGAGTTGATTCTTAATTGAATTGGAATCCAAAAAAATAGCACATTGAATAGATAGCTTCCAAGTTTTCAATATTTGGTAGTTCTTTAAGCGACTTAATAGCCATACAAGTAGTAGTATCCTATTTCGATTAATGGTTAGCATTCAGTAAATTGGTCAGTTAAACAGCAAGAGCAACATCTTCTTTTCTTTTTTTTTTCTTTTCTTTTTTAAATGGTTTTACTCATTTTTTGAGGAAAAGCTAGGACATGTGAAGAATAGTTCTACTCTCCCAACATGAGCCAAGGTGTAAGATCCATGCATTTCATCACATGGGGCCCACCTTAGATGTGTGTGGCCTGAAATTAAGGACAATTTGGCCAATGGGAGGGCCACACTTGTACAAAAACTGGATGGTTGATATAATTGGACCAGCCTGATGACTGGACCAGCCTAATTTTCTGGCCACAAAACATTCATGGTCTGAGTGGAAAATAAAAATAAATAAATTTTTTGCCACTCATTTTTTTTATAAAATGTGGCCCACATGAAATGAAATCCTCTAGATTTTTTAGCTCATGAATCTACTCCTTGTTGTCCACCTGATGAATGGTCAGGATCTTGTATATGTGTGCCACAATGGCTGTGTGGTTGGTGTGTACATGGATGGAGTGTTAGACGTGCTGGTCTTAGCAAAACTCTTGTGTAGTGGGTAGTGGGTCTGGTTTGGCCTAAAAATATAGCCCATTGAAGTAAATGGGTTGTTCTTGGGTTGAACCCTACCCTACCGGGACCACCCATATGGGTTTAAATGGGCTGGGTCAGGTCACCCAATCCAACCAAGCCAGACCTATCACAACCATCCAAATAGAGTTTCACAAATTACAAAATAACAGACATAAATGAACCCAAATTTCCCAAAAGCATCCACAGGTATTTCACATCATAATATCTTACCATTTAACAAGTAATGGTGTAAACACCACAACAATCAATCATCAAAAGCAAGTCAGTGAAGAGTGAAAGCCATACATACCAAACAAAAGATAAAAAGAAAACAGAATTAAAAAATAAAAAAAATAAAAAAAAATCCACAAACCTTGCAGCAAGAAGCGATGAAATGCACTCATATCTTTATCAACCATTCCATCAAATACCATGCGTGCACTCCCTATTACCTTGTTCTTCATGTACATATCAACCAATCTGACCGCTACAAATGGGTTCGAGCTAAGCCCAGACTTCACTGCCACACCAGAATTTTTTTTTTAGCATGGACATATAAACATTAGATTTATCCCCACTTCTTTTGCAAGTGCAGGCAACTCCTCTGCCAAAATCTATTAAGTTCTTCCCAGACTCTCACCTTCTCTTTCATCTAGAAGCAAAAATTTTAAGACAAAATCTTTAGAAATGCAAGAAACATCAAAATCAAATTTCAAATATGGATAAAAATTTTGGTGTAGAGATCATCAATGTCCAGGACTTGCCTAAGACACATCGCCTTCATGGTCGTTTTCTGTGTGTGCCCATGTTGGGCACATGCAATCAGCATTGAATTCCATGCACCAAGATTTCTGTCAGGCATTTGATCGATCACGCGATAAGCTTCCTCAACAATGCCGCGCTTTGAATACAAAGAAATCAAAGAACTACCCACGAAGCTTGATGAATTGAAGCTCGTCTTCAAGCATAGACCCGAATCACACTCGAGTAAGTAAAATCGTTAACAGCCAAATCAGCAGCCAAAGCCCGTTTAAACAACCTCAGAGCCTCCTCATCTTCGCCGAACTGAGCATATCCATATATCATTCCACTCCAAGAAACCACATTCCTGTCGGACATTTCATTGAACATCTGCCGTGCATCCCGAATTTCCCCACATTTTGCATACATATCAACCACCAACTGCCAACAAAGACATCCAAATCGAACCGGTCTTCAATGCTAGGGAATGTATCGATCAGCCGCACAAAGTGCTTGACAGGATTGCGCATACATATCAACCAATGAACTGCCCGACGTCGGGGAAGGAGAAGGGAAAATGACTGAGAAGGACACAGCTCTATGCTGATGCCCGACGTCGATTTATCTGATTGCATTCCACGAGCTCTTTCTACATGCGTGAGACGTCGAGATCCTCTCTCCCTCTACAAACATATGGAGAGAGAGAGAGAGAGAGAGAGAGGAGAGAGAGAGAGAGGGAATGACGGAGAGGGAGAGAAACCCTAGTTTACAGTGGCAATCCATCTGCGACATCAGATTTTGGTGCAAGCAGCCATGGATGGCCCTTAGACTCACACCGAAACTCAGATTTGCCATGGCTTACAGTGGCAATCCGCATCTTCCCCTGCTTGTTGACCACCATTAACGGCGATCCCATCCTCGAAATCAGATTCAAAAAAAAAAAAAAAAATACTATGTGATGGTGGTGACTCGACTGCGGCGGCTAGGGTTATCCAAACCTCTGATGAAGCAAACGTGGCTGCCTAGCCTCTTATGAGAGAGAGAGAGAGAGAGAGAGAGAGAGAGAGTTTGGGTGTGGCTGCAGTTGAAAATAGGACTTTGGGTTTTGAAGCATGCGGTCTCGCGGAATGAAATATTTTGCCCTACTTAAGCTATAAAATCGTTCCCCATGCTAGCTGTCAGGTACGGTTTGCATCGGGAACGGTTCCTAAACCAAAATCATAGCCGTTCTGATCAATAATTTTGGTGTAGTGCATCCATCTAATGAGTTGCACTTTGTATTGCTTATCATTTCAAAGTATTACTTTAGTTTCATGATTCTAACCATATGATTGTGGCTCATAAACAGATGGTAATGTTGTGGCATTATATGATAGGTGATGGCTGTCTCTCTGTTTTCTTTTTTTTTGGCACCCACCCAAAAATCTGTACACCAATTTTCAATTAACAAAGGTATAGGTGATGTGCTGTCACTTTTCTCAAGATAAATAAAATAAAATAATAATAATAATAAATACATGGTTGGTACAATTGATCTTCTTCTTTTTTTTTTTTTGGAAAACAGGTGTATATATATATATATATATATATAATATATATATATATATATATATATTATATATATATATGTATGAAAGATTTACATCAGAAGCTTCCTGGGACAAAAAATTAGCCAGGAGAGGCAAAAAAAACCCTGACAAACAGAACATTAGGACTCTCTAATTGAGCCCAGCTCCATTTTGTCTAACCTATAAGAGCCCTTAACTCCAAATGGAAGGTCGGAGGCTGAAAGAAAAGTAGAATGCTGTTGCAGCCCACTCATAGGCTTGGGTCACTCCAAATGGTACAAATTGATCTCACTCATACGCTTGGGTCATCTAATCATCGTGTCTTGTACTTTAGGGCTTGCATCCGATGATACTATTGAATGAACTGTCTTGATTGATTATTGGATATCCCATGTATAGTTCAAAAGCTTTGTGGAAGTTTCTAACCTCCTATGAAGGTGGGAGACATTCGTGAAACCCACATTTAAAATATATAATAATACTGTTAAAATCAGTTAGGCCTATTCTGACCCAATTTCAACTAGAGGCCCTAGACCTACACCTTATTGGACCAGATTTTTAACTGGGTCTAAAATAGCATACATGCCTGATTTCTTAAGGGCTCTAGATTGGACTAGTTAAAATCTGGTCAGGTCTCTTCATTTTAGCTGCGGCAGTCCTAGGAAGAGGCTTCCCCCATCTGGTTTCTAGTGGTGCATGTTCACCTTTCAAATTTAAACGTGGATGCAAACAAGTCACACATCTTTTCGATGCCGGTGACACTGTGCTTTTCCTAAATGGTGGACGTTCCTCGATTTCGGCAACGCATGCTTTCCTTTCCACCTACCAATCCTGTTCAGGGCAGAAGTTAAATCTCTCTAATAAAAGCTGTTTCTACCACGCTCTCTCGCTCCCTCATTGTAGAATGAGACAGATCAACAGGATTCTCGGCATCCACGGTTCCTCAGCCCCATTTACTTATCTCGGCGTCCCCATGATTCTCGGTAGAAACATATGCTCATACTACCAACCGATGATGCAAAAAATTGACTCCAAAATCCTTGGTTGGTCGGCACGATACCTGTCTTAGGTCGGCAGATGTACTCTCATAAATCACGTCCTTGGAAGCATCCCGATCCACTTGATGGCGGTTACCAGTATCCCCTCCCAGGTTCTTGACAACATTGAAGCGAAAATGGCAAATTTCTTTTGGGGTTGGCAGGAGGGCAAATCTAAACTTCATTGGTTGAATTGGAAAAAGATAGCATTACCAAAGGAGGAGGGCGGTCTGGGTATCCACCGGCTTAAGGATGTTCTTAGAGCCTTCAGGCTTAAGATGGCATGGACGGTGCTAAATAACAATGGTTCCAGCAGCTGGGCAGATTTTGCTCTTTCTAAATACGGACTGCCGCGCTTGGGTGAAGCAGTGCAAGCCCATCGGTGTAACACATCCCCGTTATAGAAGCAGGTTGTTACTTTGACCCATCTCATTGAAAATTCTTCTCAATGGTATGTTGGCTTGGGTGAAATGAATCTTTCGTCTGTAATTGGTCAGGCCTTGGCCCGCTGGAAAACTTTACTCTCCATCCAATTCCTTCTGTCATTCTTCCTTTTACAGTTAACGAGGTTATATCTCGTGATGGCCCTCAAATCCCAAGTCCAATCGCCAACCTTCTGCTAGACGATATCATTCAACACATTGTAGCAAACGGCTTATGCACATCGTCTGCTCCTAATGAGTGTTTCTGGCCCCTCGACCGCATGGGTGTCTTCATGGTTAAATCTGGTTGGAACCTGTGCAGATCAAGAAACCAGGTAATGGATTGGTCCAAAAGAATTTGGAACCCACTTCTTCCCCTTAAAATCCCAATGTTTGTTTGGAGGGTGATTCAAGGGGCGGTGCCAACTGATGATAGAGTACAGCGGAAAGGTGTCAGCTTAGCGTCCAAGTGCTGCTGCTGTGGCCTTGATCAATCCACTACCACTCCTCATAGTGAATCCATCACACACATATTTATCAACGGGCCTTTGGCTGACCGTGTGTGGAAGTGCTTCAACGCCATTTACAACATTTCAGCTTCCCACAACAATTCTGTCTTGGCTACGCTTACCGCATGGTGGACTGCCTAGCCCCCATGTCGGGGTCCTTCTCGTGTCCAGTGTGTTATCCCCTATTTAATTCTTTGGGAGCTGTGGAAAGCAAGGAACACCGCCCGATTTGATAATGTCCAGCCCTCCGCTAATTCTGTTCAGATGGTGGGTTGCTACTCTGTATCCTGAACGACATGGGGCCAGGCCTTTCTCTAGATCTGATCTCCTTCTGTTCCAAAGGCTGAATGTCCGTCGCATTGCAGATTCTGCTCCTTCTTTTCAGGTGGTAATTTGGTCCAGACCCAAACCTGGTTGGATTAAGGTTAATGTCGACGATGCAGCAATGGGAAATCCGGGATCTTTTGGGGGAGGCGGCATCGGTAGGGATTCCTCCGGTTCTTTCCTCTTTGCTTTCTCATTTGGTTATAGAGTTGGCACCAACAATAGAGAGGAACTCCGCACCCTCCACGATGCTATGGTCCTCTCTCTCAGTCGAGGCTTTCATCAAATTATTCTGAAATCTGACTCTAGATGTGTTGTCGACGCTTTCATTGGCAAATCTTCCCCTGCTTGGAAATGGAGTTATTGGTGGACAAGGATCAACGAGTTGAGAGATAGGGGCTGTTTTCTGATTCTGCACTCTCCGAGAGAAGGTAATGGCCCGACAGATGAGTTGGCCAAGGTGGGTGCATCATCCTAACAACAAGCTATCTTTCTCTCAGTTTCTGACCTTCCATTCAACATCAGGGGTCTTTATAGGCTGGACAAAATGGGTCTCGGCTCCTTACGGAAAGGTTGATGGACTGGCTCGTCAGATGTTTTTTATACAGTTTTTCTCGCTCTCCTGGCCTCCTTTTTTGTCCCCAGGAGTTTTCTCCTCATGCCGGTCCAGAGGTTTAGCGGTTTCTTTTGCTTTGGTGGGGTCTATCTTTTTGTTTTCCCCTCTCCGGCTATAATTTTTCTGTAATTAATGGATTTGGGGCTGGACCTCTTAAAAAAAATGTTGAGAAAAAAAAAAAGGCCCATGAGGTACCTGTTGACACCTCTAAAAATAATTGGGCGGTTGAGAGTTGACCAATATTGATTCAAATTTTTGTGTATATGTGTAGCCACCTGATCATTATATTTGCCTGATTTTATGTGCATAGCCATGTGGAGATCCTCCTGCTCAGCTGACGCGGGGATGAACGTGATGAGGTCGATCACTGTCTTCCTCAAGGATAACTACTCCGAATCCACGGAGTTTCTCTGGACTCCTCACAGAGACATCTCAATTCCACGAGGAAATAAAGCAAATTAAAAGAATAAAAATAAATTCTAATAAATTCGTAATTTGATTGATGAATGAAAATAATGAATTCACTATTGAGAAGTGGAGCCACATCTGGGGCCATGCACGACCGGTGATGGCTCCTGCTCGACCGGTCGTGGAGTCCACTCGACCGGTCATGACCAGTCGTGGACTGACACAACTCAAAGTCCATCGAGCATTAGGTTTTTGGTTCCGAGGTGCTCGACCGGTCGAGGCTCATGATCGACCGGTCGTGGGGTCCGCTCGACCGGTCGTACAGTCTGTTCGACCAGTCGTGGTTACGCAGATTCGTTTCCAAATCTAATGCGGATTGTGGATTTCTGTGTCGCTTTCGCAAGGGTGCGAAAGGGGAGTTGCCTAAACTATATATAGGTGTCTCTAGGGCTTTTCTAGGGTATTGGAAAGCATTAGAAAATAATTTCAAGGTGTGGGCAAAGGGTTTTCTCTATATTTCCAAGGGAGAGGTTAGTATATCGCTTTGTAATCTCTATTTTTTCTTCATAGTGGAAGATTGCATCCGTGGTTTTTTACCCTTGTTGGGGTTTTTCCACGTATATCTTGTCTTGTGGTTTGTTTGGATTGCTTTGATCTGTTTCTAGTTTATATTTCTTCTTGTTTATCGTTTGTGGGTGAGGCTTGAGATTGGATCTCGGCTCACTGCGTTGTTGGTGTGCTGCGCAACAACTGGTATCAGAGCTATCGGTTTAGTTCTATTGGGAGCGATGACAAAAGAAGGGAAAACTAGAATTGAGAAGTTTGATGGTTCAAACTTTGCCTTCTGGAAGATGCAGATGGAGGATTATCTGTATTAGAAGGACTTCTATATTCCTCTAGGAGGAAAAGAGAAGAAACCAGAAAAGATGACAGATGATGAATGGTTTTTACTGGATGGAAGGTTTTAGGAACGATCCGACTCTCTTTGTCTAAGAGCGTCGCCTTCAATATATCCAAGGTGAAAACTACAAAAGAATTAATGGAAGCCCTAGCCACCATGTATGAAAAGCCTTCAACATCGAACAAGGATCATCTTATGAAACAGCTATTCAACATGAAAATGTCAGATGGTGGGAGCGTGGCTGAACATCTAAACAAGTTCAATACAGTCACGAGCCAGCTGGAATCCGTTGGCATTGTTTTTGAGGATGAGGTCAGAGCATTATTGATCTTATCCACTTTGCCAGATAGTTGAGATGGTTTGGTGATTGCTATGAGCAATTCTTCAGGGTCGTCAAAGCTGAAATTTGATGATGTGGCCAGACTAATTCTTAGCAAAGAATCTAGAAGAAAGGCATCAGGAGTTTCAAGGGATTCAGGGAATGCTCTAAACGTTGAAGGAAGAGAAAGATCGCTGAACAAAGGAGGCAATAAACATGGACGTTCTAAGTCGAGGAAGAAGTCCAAGGACCGAAAGACAAAGACGGGTGTTGGCATTGCGGCAAGAAGGGGCATATGAAACGTGATTGCATGTCGCTCAAGAAACAAGAAGGAAGCTCTCAATGCGGGAAGGATTCAGTGAATCTATCTGAGGAGAGTGACACAGAGGCATTGATCTTATCTCTTGATGTGAGGAATGAGTTTTGGGTTATAGACTTGGGTGCTTCGTTTCATGTCACCTCATGTAAAGAAGTTCTACGTGATTATGTGTCAGGTGACTTTGGGAGAGTCTACCTGGGTGATGATAAGCCGTGTAATATTGTTGGAAAGGGAGACGTTCATATCAATCAGAAATACGGAACGGTTTTGAAATTGAAGGAAGTCAGACACGTACCGAGTTTGAAACGTAATCTGCTCTCAGTGGGGCAGTTGGCCGATACCGGTTATGTGACGACATTCACCAGTGATTCCTGAAAGATCACAAAAGGTGCCTTGGTGATATCTCGAGGAAAAAAGGAAGGTACTTTGTACGTAACTTCAGGATCGTATAGTTCACTCTCAGTCGCATCAACAGGAGTGAATGGGCAGTTATGGCATTAGAGGTTGGGACATATGAGTGAGAAGGGGATGAAAGTGTTATTGTCTAAAGGGAAGCTACCAGGGCTAAAGTCTATTGACTTACAATTCTGCCAGGACTGCATGTATGGCAAGCAGAAGAGGGTAAGCTTCAAAAAGATAGGACGCACTCCAAAGACGCATCTGTTGGAGCTTGTACACACTAATGTATGGGGACCGGCAAAGGTATTATCTCTTGGTGGCTCAAGTTATTTTATTTCTTTTATTGATGATGCTAGTACAAAACTGTGGGTCTATTTCTTAAAGCATAAATCTAACGTATTTGATGTATTTAAGAAGTGAAAAGTTATGGTAGAAAACGAGACAGGTAAAACAGTAAAATATCTCAGATCTGATAATGGGGGAGAGCATTGTGATAAGAGGTTTGAGAAGTATTATGCAGCAAATGGAATCAAACATCAAAAAATGATTCAAAGGACACCGCAGCAGAATGGTGTGGCTTTTTTTTTTTTCAAAAAAAACCTTTCATTGAATGAAAAAAGGAGCTATACAGGGTCTTCGGGCAGGCTCCAACAAAAAGCAATGGAGCCCGCCTATCATATATGAGACTGCACACATGGACAAACAACGGACGGAAACAGAACACACTGGATGAAGACTGAAAGGCTTAAACTCTAAGATTTTCCAGTCCTGCCTTGTCAAGGACCAGAGAACCCCTAGCACGCCGAGGCAAGTCCGAATAGAGGTGAAAGAAGGAATTAGAGCAGCCTTCACTAGCCACTCTTGCCAGTTGGCGCATCCGCCAAAGCGTTTCCCTCGCGGAAGATGTGGCTAAAAGAGATGTCAAGGGATCGGCTGAAATGGTGGATAGCCCCCATCCTGTACCAAATATTCCAAGGGCAATGCCTAGAGGGGGCAGCAATGGCGTCCACAACTAACTTCGAGTTGGATTCTACGTCCATGCTGGAAAAACCCAATTTGCTGCAAAGAATGATGTCGTCAAGCATCGCCTGGGCTTCCGCAATCGTGTTCGTTGCATTTCCATAGTATCTATGAAAACCAAAGAGGAACCGACCCTGAGAGTCCCTACAGACACCCCCACCACCACTCTCGCCTGGATTACCTCGAGATGAACCGTCAACATTCAATTTGACCCTCCCTGGGGTGAGTCTTCTCCAAGTAACTAGCTGAGGCCGCGCCAGCGACTCCGATGAACCGGGATCAAAGAGAGGGGAAGCCAAAGCAGAGGCAGGTGGGAGAGAGGGAGAAAAGCTGGCAGGCTGAGGGTTGCCCAATTCCTAAAGCCACGAGGAGACCCAAGAGATGATCCGACAAGCGGACATTCTAATGCCATCGAAGCGGGAGGCGTTTGTGCTAAGCCATAATTCCCAACAAATCAATGCAGGAGCAATACCAAGAAGAAGCTTCAGTCGGGGAGAGTGGGAGGCCCTAGAGGCCCAGAACGTTATGTGCTGGTGAATGGTGTGAAAGGGGATGAGGGGAACGTCGAAGATGCGATGAAAGTGAGCCTAGATGATAGTGGTTGTGGACCCGAAGCAGAAAAGATGGTCTGTAAACTCCTCCTGAAAGTCAGGGAGACTGGCGTTTGGATCGGCGTCAGTTGCCAAGAGAGTAGTGTCCAGACCCCCTAGATCGACCAGAACTGGAGGCAGATGCTGCGGCTGGGGCAATCTCTGATCAGCCTGTTGATGAGTTTGGAGGGGGTCGTGGACAGCTATGGTTGATGGGAGGCCTGAGCCCGTAGTGGGGAGAAGATTGCCAGTGCAGCATTCACACCTACAAGCTAGATGAATGTCAGACTTTTTAATAGCCGCATCGATAGGGACGGTGTTATGTATGATTTTCCAGATAAACATGCTGATTTTGGGAGGGAGGAGCTTGTTCCAAGCCCACATTGCCCACCGTTGTTTCTAACGGTGTTATCAGATTCCGTGCCACGTAGAGTTCACTGAAAATTTGCCGCTTGCAGTTAGGTCTCAAGCCAGGGTGTCCTCCTTGCATGACAGCGGGACAGGGCTATCCCTCAAGCTCTGAAGGACCGTAGCAGGAAGGATGTGGCGGATTTCATTCAGATTGAATCTGGCAGGCAGGGAGATGAAGTCCCTAACCGAGGCTTCTCTGAGATGATTCGGGATGGGGCCCACCACACTGCCTGCTAGGAAACCTTCCCCAAGCCAATTCTGGAACCAGAAATTAACCCTGCCCTCCCCCAGAAGCCATTTGGAATGCAGGGTGGTGAAAGGGAGAGTCTTCATCAAGTTATTCCAAATGGTAGAATTTTCCGCTGAATACAGACCTCTAGAAGTGATGAGTTTACGGGAGTATTTGGCTGACATTAAACATGCCCAAAGGGAAGTCCCATCCAAAAAGCTTCCACTCATTTTAGTCCTGAAAGCACACATGATGTCCTCCATGCTTCTAAATCCCAGGCCTCCCTCTTGGAGAGGGAAACAAAGCTCTGACCATCTTACCCAATGCTTCTTATTCTTTCCCTCCGCATTCCCCCAAACAAAATTGGAAAGGCTTGAATCAAGCAGCCTGCATATTGCTTTTGGTAAATTCACCGTTGACATAACATGGATAGGAATGCTTGACAGCACGTCGTGGTTGATGAGGGCGATTCTAGCGGCCAGGTTCAGAATCCTGGCTTTCCACCCTTCAATCCTGCCCATAATCTTCTGGACTAGCAGGAGCAAGGAAGCCGATCAAATTTTACCTTTCTTCAAGGGGACACCCAGATAAGTGCACAGGAGGAAAGCCTGCTTGAACCCCGTCTCATTCCTAATTCTACGAGCTTTGGCTTGAGTCGCTTTCTTGGGGAGTATGAAAGATGTCTTATTGGTGTTAACTTTCTGACCAGACACATGTTCATAGGCCGTTATGAAGCGAAGAAGCGCACGCACCGTCTTGAGCCTGCCATTCATAAACAAAATAGTATCATCTGCAAAAAATAAATGGGTTAGCATTGGGCAATTCTGAGGGATCTTGAAGGGTTGACAAGCTCCAGACAGAAAGATGTTTCGGATTCACCTGCCAAGGACCTCCGTTGTAAGGATGAAGAGTGAAGGGGATAAGGGGTCTCCTTGTCTTAAGCCTCGGGACGATGGGAAGAAGCCAAAGGATCTACCATTTATGAGAATCGAGAACCAAGTGCCCATCCAACACCGCTGAGCTTGGAGGATCCACCTAGGGTCAAAACCAAATTTCTTTAACACCTGAGCGAGGAACAACCAAATTTCTTTAGCATCTGAGCAGAATGGTGTGGCTGAGCAGATGAACAGGACCATCCTTGAGCGCGCCAAGAGTATGAGGTTACATGCAGGGTTGCCCACGACGTTTTGGGCAGATGCTGTGAATACTGACGCATATCTCATCAATAAAAGTCCCTCAGCACCATTGGATGGTGGGCTACCAGAAGAAGCGTGGACTGAGAAAGAAGCGAACCTTGCACATCTCAGAGTGTTCGGTTGCACTTCATATGTTCACATTGATGCAGAGCACAGAAACAAGCTAGATGCGAAGTTCAGGAGGTGCACATTTATAGGCTACAGGCAGCATGATTTTGGCTATAGTTTTGAGATACAGAAAATAGGAAAATCATCAGAAGCAAGGACGTAGTCTTCAATGAAAAAGTGATGTATAAGGACAGTGTGACAGAAAATAAGGCCATGAAGAAAGAATTCGTAGAGATGGAAGAGTTACCAGACATGGGTGTTACAGCGTCATAGGATGATCATGCACAGGAGCATTATGAGGCAGAGCCGCATACACCGGTTGTGAGGAGGTCTACACAAGAGAGGAGACCCACGGTCCGATACTCACCCTCCTTACATTATCTACTGCTGACAGATAATGGTGAACTAGAGTGTTTTGAAGAGGCGTTATAGTCAGATACATGGGTTAAGTGGGAGCAGGTCATAGATGAGGAGATGGATTCTCTTGAGTCTAATCGTATACGGGAGCTAGTCACTCTACCCAAGGGAAAGAAAGCTCTTCATAACAAGTGGGTTTACAGACTGAAGGAGGAGCACGATGGTTTGAAATGGTACAAGGCCAGATTGGTTGAGAAAGGGTTTCAACAAAAGGCAGGTATCGATTTCACTGAAATATTTTCACCTGTGGTGAAAATATCTACGATTCACATGGTCTTGAGTATAGTAGCTACAGAGGACTTACATCTAGAGCAACTAGATGTTAAGACAGTCTTTCTTCATGGGGACCTTGAAGAAGAGATATATATGCATCAGCCGACAGGATACGTGGCACCAGGAAGGGAAAACAAGGTGTGCAGACTGAAGAATAGTCTATATGGCCTGAAGCAGGCCCCAAGGCAGTGGTATAAGAAGTTCGACAGTTTCATGTCGGGAAACGGTTACAGAAGATGTCATGTTGACCACTGTTATTATTTGAAGAAGTTTGATACGTCGTATATCATCCTTCTTTTGTATGTTGATGATATGCTTGTGGTCGGTTCAAGTATGAAGGATATCTCAAATCTCAAAAGACAATTGTCTAGAGAATTTTCCATGGAGGATTTGAGAGCTGCAAAACAAATCCTAGGTATGAGGATAAAGTGTAACAGGGAAAACAAGAAACTAGTTTTGTCATAGGCAGAGTATATAGCCAAGGTACTTGATCGATTCAATATGGGAAGTGTTAAGCCGGTTAGCACTCCATTAGCTAATCACTTTAAGCTATCTAAGGGGTAAAGTGCAAAGACGCAGGAGGAACGGGACTGCATGGATAAAGTCCCATAGGCGTCAGCTATTGGGAGTCTCATGTATGTTATGGTGAGCACAAGGACAGACATTGCTCAAGAAGTGGGAGTTGTTAGCAGGTTCATGAACAACCCCAAGAAGAAACATTGGGAAGTTATGAAGTGGATCCTCAGATACCTGGTAGGTACTGTGGATATAGGACTGTGTTATGGAGGATCGAAAATCAAGCTACAAGGCTACGTAGATTTAGATTTGGCAGGAGATATCGACAGCAGAAGAAGCACTACAGGCTATGTCTTTACTCTGGGTAGTGTTGCAGTCAGTTGGGTCTCTCAGTTACAGAAGATAGTATTTATCAGTACGACAGAAGCAGAATATGTTATGGCTACAGAAGCGTACAAGGAGATGGTGTGGATGCAAGGTTTTATCAAGGAGTTGGGTAAGAAGTAAGCAGATTGCAAGCTGTACAGTGACAGTCAGAGTGCAATACACTTGGCTAAGAATTCAGTCTTTCATTCAAGGACCAAGCATATTGTCATTAGATATCACTTTTCATACGTTCGTTACTGGAAAATGAATCGATTACTCAGGAGAAGTTCATACAAGTGAGAATCCTGTGGATGTTGAGGGTCAAATATTGCATAGAAGACCCTACTTATGGCCTGAATTTACGAACATGGCACTATCTAATGGCCTGATTTAACCATGTTTGTGATGCAAGGTACGTTTAGGAGCTTGGACCAAAACAGGGTACTAAAAGTATGAAATTAACGATCTAATGACACCAAGACAAGGGACAGACTCCATGGGACCAAGATCAACGCCAGAAATCCAAGAAAACCGAGAAATTGAAGTTTAAGTGGCCTGGAAGTAAGCTAGAATGCAAGATCACAGGGTTCTCACCATCTGATCGGATCAAAACTCTATACAGGGCCTGAGGACTCTAAATGAACCATACACGTCAAAATTCATCCGTCGGATCATCGCGGAAGTAGCGCAACGGACAGATCAGCCCATAAATCTCAATCTGGGGCCCACCTGATATTTGGATATGCTTCAAGTCTGGTCTCAACCCTTAAAATGATATGACAGAGTAGATGGATGGGACAGATTGCACTAAAACATCACAGTGGACCCTATTTTGCAGTGCATGTACACCATGTACATGAATACTTGCAGCGCACCGAACAAACAAAAGTCGGTCAGCATACGCTGATCGACGTTTCTTCAGACACCTACTGCGAACCGAACAGAGACTCGGTTGTACTTTCAGTGGACCCCACCCTTCATAAAAAAACTTTGATCTGAACCGTCCATTGGTCTCCTAACAAGATATTTATCACTGCCTAGGTGGCGGAATTTCAGAAAATAGCATAGAATGGTTTTTCAACCGTTCAAACACGTGTTGGACGGAGCAACGAAAAATTTCGAGGGCCACACCGAATTTGATCTGAAACCAGTCATTCCCACCTAGTTTTTCGACGTCGATCCAATGGACGGCTTGGATTTCTTCAAAATACATCGAAGTGGGCCCCACCAGCTTCGTCAGCGCAAGTGAATGAGATCTGCTTCGCAGGCGTCCGCAAAAACTGGACGCTGATTTTACTAGTGGGTCCCACTCATTGCCCAGTTCAATGATCCGAACCATTCATCTGTCACATGAGGTGACCAAGACCTTCACCTAGATGTCTGAATATTTCCATGCAACAAATGTGCGAAGATCTCAGCCGAATGGAAGATTGATGGTGAATTGAAAAGTGCGGTGGGACACACCTAATTCAAGTTAAAACAGTTCATTGCTGGCCGATTTTTCGAGGCGAGTTAACTGGACAGAGTGGATTTCTAGTCTAACGTCAATCTTAGGCCCACCAATCATCATAGATACGTAAGGCCTTGGTTTTGATTCTGCTGCGTAAACAGAGGGTCTCCAACTCTGTTTCAACCACGCGCAGCAACCACCCTTCCCTTCTCTATAAAAGGTGGTCAGAGAGAGAGGGAAAGGGGGGAAAAGGGACGGCTGGGAGCTTGGGACGTCAACAGAGAGAGAGACAGGGAGTAAAGATTAGTTTTGTTTAATTGTTTATTTTTTCTTCTTTCTTTTCTCTATTTTATTATGAGATCTAGCCCATTCATGGGTGGCTAAACCTCTTAGCTAGGGCTAAGAGGTGAAGCTTGTAGTGTGATGGGAGGACCTGTTGCTTATGCCTTTTGTTTAAGACTGAATTAATGTTGATTTTAGTGTGATTTTAAGGGAATGTTTTTAGTCTTTAATGGTCTGTTGTGACTGAAATTACAATGGGTCTGCGATGTCTTTGAGCATGTTCTTTTCCTCTTTATATTTATGACGTTAGGAAGCCCTGTTGTTCACCATCGTCTCCTGGGCATGGTCGGATGACGGTACCCTTCCTAACCTTCATGGCATGTTGATTGGTTGGTAATTAGTTTAATTCTGTTGTTTACTTTGTCTCCTGGGCATGGTTTGGTGATGGAATCCATTCTAATTCATACACCTTTCATCTTTTGAACACTATATCAAATAAGTTCAGTCTAATTTCCATGATTCTTGAAGCAGGCATAAGATCTCCCTGATCTCTATAAGTGGATCCTCTAAATCCCTAGTGTTCCTCTTCTGAATTTCTCCTAAGTTTTAGATAATAATTTCACAGTTATTCCACAATCTATTTGATTTAGAATTCATCTTACTCTAATTCTAATTCTACGTAGTTTCAGACAACGTACAAGTATCAGTCCCTTGGGATTCGACCTCGGTCTTACCGAGTTTATTACTACATCACAACCCTGCACTTGGGGAGTGAACAGTGGATATGCTGACCAAGGCGGTTACACGGGAGAAGCTGAAGCTCTGTTCAGCTTTGATTGGTCTTCGGGCTTGAAGACAGGGAGGTGGTGTACTCCAGATGAAGAAGACAAAGGTTTATGGTGATGTATCTCCAAGTGGGAGATTGTTGAGAAGTGGAGCAACATATGGGGCTGCGCACGATCGGTCGTGGTCCCTGCTCGACTGGTCGTAGAGCTCACTCGACCGGTCGTGACCAGTCGTGGACTGGCACGACTCAAAGTCCATCGAGCATGAGATTTTTGGTAACGAGATGCTTGACCAGTCGAGGCTCATGCTTGACCGGTCGTGGGGTCCGCTCGACCGGTCATACAGTCTGCTCGACCGGTCGTGGTTACGCAGATTCGTTTCCGAATCTGATGCGGACTACGGATTTCTGTGTCGCCTTTCGCAAGGGTGCGAAAGGGGAGTTGCCTAAACTATATATAGGCGTCCCTAAGGCTTTTCTAGGGTATTGGAAAGCATTAAGAAATAATTCCAAGGTGTGGGCAAAGGGTTTTCTCTATATTTTCAAGGGAGAAATTAGTATATCGCTTTGTAATCTCTGTTTTTTCTTCATAGTAGAAGATTGCATCCGTGGTTTTTTTTACCCTTGTTGGGGTTTTTCCACGTATATCGTATCTTGTGATTTGTTCGGATTGCTTTGATCTGTTTCTAGCTTATATTTCTTCTTGTTTATCATTTATGGGTGAGGCTTGAGATTGGATCTCGGCTCACTGCATTGTTGGCGTGCTGCGCAACATTCACAACCCTTAAATAGGGATATCAAGCAATGAGAGGCAAATCAGAAGCAAACTATCACTAAAACTCCTAGAATTCGCAACTTACTATAAATAGTAAACTTACTATTTATAGATGGTCGTGATGTCTACTAGTGCACAAGGTTTTCAGCCAAAAATAGTAAGTATCCTATTATTCTAAGCCCTTTTCGCGTTGGGCGCAACTCCTAAAGCCCAATGGATGAAGAGTTATAATCAACTAAAACTTACTATTTATAGTGAAAACGGAATTAAAATAGGGAAGCGACCGTCTATCTGGTGGTATTTCGCAAATCCAACTTGTGCAACCCAGCATAATGGGGTTGGGTTGCTAAAGTAGCCCGTTCTATCCCAAAATCATATATTTTATGCCCGATAACTCATTCCGGATTGCGAGATATGCCCAATCTAAGGTCTGACGGTCTGGATCACTTCTATCGTCGACCGGGCCTTTTTTGATCCATCTTGGCCATGAAACTGTCCGCGATCCGCTCTACATCATTAACCATTATTTTTACTTAAATCTGATTCATTTAACACAATTAGAATGTTCTTTTTTTTTTTTTTTTGGAAAGGAATGCAGTTAACATTTCTGATGAAAATATATGTGTGTGTGCGTGGGAGGTCTTGATTGAAGCAGAGAATTGTGGGATACGTGGCTGGCATCTTCAAATGCTATCTATGAGTTCTGAAATCCAACAAGTGGCACCCATGGTTACCATTGGTCCGTTCTGTCCCATCATTTTTTTTTTTTTTTTTTTGAAAGCCGAATGATCTTGGGAAAGCCAGGAGTTGTTTAGATCATTGAGGTAACACGCCTAGAAGTTTGTTTAGATCAGGAGATGTGAGACATTACAGGACCTTCGTGGTTGAACCAGAACATTGTTTTGCTTCTCTTCAACCAACCATAACCTCTAATATATAATTATAACGAACTAAAATGTGATGAACTCATTTGCATTTTCAAGTGCCACTAAAAGAGGGTCTAGAAATCAAACTTACGATTACCTTGTTGAGAAGATCTTTTAAGGATATTTCCCATCCACAGTGGCTTATATAGGACAAGTCAAGGAAAATTGTACAGGTGGCCCAGATTGAGAGAAATTAGGTTGTATGGGTCGAGACGGGGCAAAAAAGGCATAATGCACATAATAACTTCTAACTATTATAACTTTGTAATCAATTTTCCATTTAATGCGTATAATATGTCAACAAAAAGTTGTTGACAAGCTATACACTATGAGAAAATTTTAAAATAAGTTCATTTTTAGAGTTAATTTTGAGTTTAAAGTTAAATTTTACTTTTCTTAGCAAATCATGAATTTTACTATTTTTAGAGTATTTTACGGTTTTAAGAAGTTTAGTTGTGTTGGGGTCCTTACTAATGCATTTGTGGTAGACTCACAAGAGTTTCAACACAAGGGACATGGGTTCAAGTACCCATTGTGGTGAAATCCCACTGTGGTGTGAGTATGTGAGTGTGTGTGGGGTGTGACTAGAGGTGTACACAAGTCGAACCTAGAGCATTCCAACTTTTACTTATATGGATTCAAGATTTATCATAGGGGAAGAAGACAATAATAGCATCCTTTCAATTTCCACCACACACTTGTTATGCCAATAACAGAAGATAGTGCAATGATTCACATAACTGGAAAATGAGCTCCAACTCTAACTTTCAGAATTAAAAACCTATGTGTACCACCAAAGAAGTTGCTGCTACTAACATACAACCTCAGTCTAAAGACGCTGGTCTCTTGAGGTTTTATTAAGGTAGTATACAATACTTTGGCTGAACATTATTACAGTACCATATATTCAGGCTTTCAATATGCGTGGATCCCTATTTAATAATCTTAGCCATGCATCATATTTAGATCTCCATCGATTTCTTAGACATTGAAATGATCAGAGTAACATGCTTGCTCATCTCTTTGGTAAGGTGCTCAGCCACATTCTCTCCATACCTCTTGTACAAATCATCTAATATCGTCTCTCCGAAATGACCTGCGAGCATTGATTCCAATCCAGCTCTTATGATCTTCATCACAGTCTGCCCGCTTGTAAGCTTATCAATGTTATCATTGTCATTGTCATTAGGATCCCAATTTATTTCGACGACTTTAAGCCGATCTACATGGAATGATCCCTCAGTTTCAATCAGAGTAGTCAGTTCTTGAACAGAAGGTGAGTAAATGGGAAGATTGAATGAATCCACTTTCGCTTCTTCGACGATTCCCTGAATTGAATGAAAAATCGACAAATTGTGATGTTCATGATTAAGCAATCATAATTTGTGATATTCACATCATAGTTTAAATGAGATACCATCTTATGTAAACCCAAATCTCTTGAATTAATGAAAACCAGAAAATCATGCACATAAGCAAAAGAGGGAGAGCGAGATGGGAAAATCAGTGAGATCTTGGTGGTTTAGACTGCAATTTGCAATCCCAAACACCACCCAAGCAAGAGAGAAAAGGCTCTCTCTCTCTCTCTCTCTCTCCTCTCTCCTCTCTCTCTCTCTCTCTCTCTCTCTCTCTCTCTCTCTCTCTAAAAATTGTCATGAGAATACATAAAAAATATATATAATTTAGAGAAAAAAAAAAAAAAAACCTCTTTTATAAAAATTCCTGCAACTGCCAAACAAAACCCATCTAATTCTACTTAAATCTTAACAATCAAAGTGAATAGTTGTGAAAATATCTCCAATTAATGCTGCTACAATTGGCCCTAACAACCCTTGGGGCCTGTTTGATAAGCAAGAACCATGGGAAAAAAAAAAGAAGATATTCATAATTATTTTCCACGGGATTGCTGAGAATTTTTTTAATAGAAATGAGCTATATATTCATTAAAAGAATCGCCAAGCTGAATACAAACGGCAGAGCTCTTTCGGGCAGCCCACTTAAATATTTGAAAAAAAAATAATTAAAATTAAATAAAATAAACCTCAAGGACCCACCTATCCCATGCGTCTATATAACACCACCCAAGTCGCACAGGGAGGGATATAATGAGGTCGATCACTATCTTTCTCAGGGAATAACTACTCTGAATCTATGGAGCTCCGTAGAGTCCTCATAGAGCTTCCTCGAATTCATGAGGGATAAAAGCGGGAATAATTCGTAATAAATTCAAAATAATTTGTTTGATGATTAAAAAAAAAATTACAACCCTTTAAATAATGAGCTCAAACCTAAGATGAAGTTTTATACTCAAACTCCAACTCAAACACCCTAAAAATATGACTTACTATAAATAGTAAGCTTACTATTTATAGACAGCCTCCATTCCTACTAGATTGCATGGTTTTCAGCCAAAAATAGTAAGTGTCCAATTTAGCTCAAACACATTATTCTCCGAATGTTCTAAGTTCTTTTCATGTTGAGCACCACTCCGACAATTCAAACGATCAAAAGTTATATTTGAACTCAAACTTATTATTTATAATAAAAATGAAATTAAATGTGACTTTTGATGGAATCTCACAAATCTGGTGTGAGCAACCCAACATAGCAGGTTGGTTGGCTTAAGTAGTTTCTCATACCCAAAAGCATATATAATATGTCAAAAAACTCATCCCAGTTTGCGAGATACGATTGATTTAAGGTTCTGGTGGTTCGGATCATTTTCTCCTCTGACCAGGCCTTCTCTGGTCCATCTTTGTGATGAAAGTATATGTGCCCAGCTCTACATCACCAAACCACTCACTAACCACTCATCCTAAGGCAACCGATCCCCTATTTGTCAAGGACAATATTCCTATGAATAACTTGGGGGAGATCTAAGAAATAGATTACTATGGATCCTTTCATAATAATGTTTGATTAGCAAGTGGGAATCTCAATTCATCCTACAAAAGCCATCTTAAATTTTGTTTTCGAGAATTATAGAAGTAAAAAAGTATAATAAATGTATGTAATTTCTGTTTTTCTTTACAAATTAAATAAAAATAATAATAATAATATTAATTAATTTGTTTTCTTTTTCTATTGATTCCCACTTATCAAAGAAGCCTTTGATAGAAAGGCAACTAATCATACCAAAATCCGGCTCAAAACTAAAATATATATATATATATATATATATATATATATATAT
>JAJHSJ010000016.1:62759049-62879661 GCA_021015155.1 Magnolia officinalis | reverse complement strand
TGAGAGAGAGAGAGAGAGAGAGAGAGAGAGAGAGAGAGAGAGAGAGAGAGAGAGAGAGACCGGCAGAAATGAATTTTGAGCATAGCTGGCTTCTCCATCTCCACCGTTCATGTGAAAAACATGCTCCACATCCATGTCTTCGATTCTTCTAAGGCCTCCGTTCTTCCCGAAAAACAAATGCTTCTCTTTCATGCTTCAAATAGATTTAGGCTGCTATATCTTCTCCTCTCTGGAATCCTACAATAGCGGTTTTACGCAGTGCAGTGCGTAAAACACCCGAGTCTGTGTGCCCCACCATATTGGATATTTAAAATCCCAACTCAGGTGGGCCACACCACGTGGAACAATTAATGGGAATGGTATGCCAACCATCGGTTTGTTTGTGGGACCACGATGGTGCCTATCTTTCATCAAGACCGTTAATTACGTGTTACTCACCAAGACGAACTGAAAACACAAAAATCAGCCTGATACAAAACTCAGGCAGTGGTTTTGGGAGTAATTTCACATTGTTCCCATTGGTCAAGCCCATATAAGTTTTTAACTGGGCTTTTCTTTTCTACGTGCGGTAAAAATAACTGTTTTCACCCAATGGACGGAGTGGATTTTACATACATATACAACAAGGTGGACTCCATGGAGATTGGATATTTTACGCATAAAACAGGTGTTGCATAGCAAAGCAGGACGCGGATTGCGTCTACCCCCGCCCGGACGGTAATCCGTCTGGGCAGGGCTCTGTGGAGCCCACCGTGATGTAACTGTTTCATCCTGCCGTCCAACCATTTTTTCAGAAAATTTTAATATATGAACCAAAAAATGAGGCAGGTCCAAGGCTTGAGTGGACCACAAAGTGGGGATTGAACGTCCACCATTAAAAGCTTCTTGGGAGCCAGAAAAGTTCAGGATCAAGCTGATATTTGTGTTTTCACTTCATCTACGTCTACTTGACCTTATGAATAAGTTTTATGGTAAACAAAACATCACATGGGCCCTTAGAAAGGTTTCAACGGTGGGTGTCATATCAGTGCAGGTTCCTTTGGTGTGGTCCACTCAAGCCTTGGACCAGCCTCATTTTTTGGATCACATATTAAAATTTTCTGAAAAAATGTTTGGACGGCGGGATAAAACAGTTACATTGGGCTCCACAGAGTCCTGCCCTGACGGATTACCGTCCGGGCGGGGGTAGGACGCAATCGGCGTCCAGCAAAGCAACACCAAAGAGGTGAACCGTACTTCACTTTCATAACGAAGTGATCTCTCGATGAAAAGGGGAAAAAGAAATCTTTTCATTCCGAAACTTTTATACTCTGCCAATGTGTGATGGACGATACGCAGGCACTTAGAAACTACTTAAAGATTTCACGTGTCATTATTGCACTTCAAATTAAATTATCCAAATTATGGGGTCCTAGTTTTGATGTACCATGAACCAAAATAAAGTTTTTTTTTTTTTCTTAAATCATCTGACTGTCGTATTGGTGGACATTGATTGGACGGTTAAAAATAAAAAACATCACCAATGTCCTATTTCAGCAAAACAAGTTGCCATGAGTAAGATGTCAGTTAGGATTGCGCAGCAAGTCCACTTCTACTATTGTCACTGAGCGATAGTGGGCTCCACAGTTTATTTGTCGTATGCAACTTATGAGGAAACTGCGCATCAAGCGTGATACGCTGACAGAGTATCAAATCACTCACCTTCTTTTAATAGGACATGCAATAAACATTTATGCCGTTTTTGTGCAACCAAACGCTTACATTTATTTGTTTTGACCCAAGTAAAAAAAAAAAAAAAAAAAAGTGGGAATGAAGATCGTGGATTCTTTAAGTAGTAGAAAGACAGACTGACAAGTAATGTATGTGTGCACATTAGTACGATAGGCGGGGTCTTCTCTTTTTGTTGGGCCCCTTCCGAATTTCTGTACTTCTCTGTGATTAATGGAATTGTGGCTACAGTCCGCGTTTAAATAAATTTTTTTAAAAAAGTTTAAAATTAAAAAAAAAAAATGTGTGCACATTAGTAACTAGCGTGTTTGTATATATGTATATAGAAGTTCCAATGATATACGGTTGTGATAGAATCTCACGGATTGAAAATCATCACCAGTCATGTAAAAGGTAGAAACTATTTTAATTTTTTTAAATCATTGATTCTAAAGTAATGCTACGGAGATTTAGATTGGAGTAATTCGGTTACGCAACCAAAAGCTTTGTAGGCCCACCATGATGCTTATGCCAGAGTGACTCCCTCCATCAGTTTTGCCATATCATTTTAGAACGTGATCCCAAAACTCTGAGTGGGCCGTACCACAAGGAACGTTGGGAATGAGACCGTCCACCACCGTTGAAACCTTTCAAAGGCCCACAGCTATGTTTATATACCATCTAACCCGTGAGTACAATCACGATTAATGGATCAAGGGAAAAATCAATTACCAGCCTGACCCAAAATTTCAGTCCACCATCCTCACTTATTCTTTGTGTGTCCCACTTGAGTTTCAGATTGGCTTGATTTCTCGGCTCATTAATGGAGTGGATAACACACACACATCACCCTAGTATTATAGTATAGATGATGAGATCTCCCATGAGTGAGATTTTTTCCCATATATCTTATAAATAAATGGTCTGGGATGATCACATGGTATAGGACAGCTGGCCATATCTTTTAAGTTTTATGTGTTCATTTAACTAACACGTAAGACAGGCTGAGATGCGTTACGGGTACTGAAAATTGAAGACAGGAGTAATATGCTACTCTCTTATTAGATAGTGGTTAGGATGCCTGCCTAACACAATTTTGTATGAGGGTGAGTATCACGGGATTTCATTTTTGGGTTGTTTGGTTTTCAATTTTCTATAAATGAAACATAAAGTAAATGAGGCATCATTAATATTTTCAGATGTTTGCGTTTGTTTAAGTAAAAAAATATGGTTTATAAATCAAAGCCAAATACACACCTTAAAGAAGTGAAGTAAAATGGTTTGGAGATTTTTAGACGTTTGGGGTTGTCTAATATCTTGGTAGATACGTGTGGTTGCGGAGGCGGCTTCTAACCATCAAGCTGCTGCTTCCCAGGATATCTATTACTGCCTGGGGACCATTCAGCTCCTTCGACAATCCACCCACTTCAAGATTTCACACATATTACTAGAAGGAAATGTGGTTGTGGATGCACCAGCGAGGATGGGTAGTGGTGGATGGCCCAATAAGAGATACCATAGTAGAATGGATATCTCAAGACCTGTGAGGAAGCTCATCACTCTAGACTTTGTCCTAGTGGAAATGATGTGAAATGGCTATTTGTTGACGTAAGGAAGGACGTGTTGAGGTCAAGCACGGTCTTCCTCAAGGGATAGTTACTCTGAATCCACAGAGCTTTTTTGGACTCCTCACAAAGATGCCTCGAATCCACAAGAAGAGATAGAAAATAATTCTAATAAAATTTGAAATAAATTGATTGATAGTATAAAAATAAATTTTAAAAAAAAAAAAAACGAGTTTACAACCCTTTAAATAATGATATGAACCCTTGGGAGAAGTTTCAGAATCAAACTACATCTAAAACTCCCATAAATCGTGACTTATTATAAATACTAAACTTACTAGTTATAGAAGGTCATGATTTCCAATAGACCTCATGGTTTTCGGCCAAAAATAGTAAGTGTCCTATTTGGCTCAACCATTTAATTCTCCGAATTTTTATAAGCACTTTTCATGTTGGACACAACTCCTAAAGCTCAACGAATGAAGAGTTACAATCAAACTAAAACTTACCATAAATGGTAAAAACGAAATTAAAATTGATTTTTGATCGTCGATCTGATGGAATCTCGCAAATTCGGCGTGGACAACCCGACGTAGCGAGTTGGGTGGCTAAAGTAGCTTCTCCTACCCAAAATCATATATGGCCCACGGATAACTCATTCCGGTTTGCGAGATATGCCCGTTTTAAGTTTCTGATGATCCAGATCACTTATGCCTCCGATTGGGCCTTCTCTAGTTCATCTTAGCCATGAAATTGTTCGCGACCCGCTCTACATCACTTGTATTTGTTACTCTCTATAGAGGGTTGTCGCCATTGGGGCAACTAGTTCTTCTGTTGTTGTCCTTTTTCTTTTGGGCTCTTTTGGGTAGGGGTGTACATCGAGTCGAACCAAGACGAGTTGGCCTTAGCTCGACTCGACTCGGCCACTAGCTAACCTCAGCTCGAACTCGGCTCGGCTCGGTCCTCGAGCCTGACTGGCCAGCTTGACTCGGTTCAGTCAGCAGCTCGGGCCGAGTTCGAGCCGAGTTCGCCATTGAGGCATTTCCACAAACACCTGGACTACACCTTCAAAATCCCTCTGTATGTGAAACAGAAGCAATGGTTTTACAGGTATTTTATTAAACACCTTCTAAGCAACATAAAAACCAAGAAAAAAAAGGGTATTTGTTTCATGTACATACCTTCCTTGCCACCAGCCACACTTCGTTGAGTCATTTTATCAAACACTTGGTGAGCAACATGTTCACACCCCAAGTATAGGGTTGCAATGTAGTAATAATCTCGGTAAGACCGAGGTCGAATCCACGTGAACTGAACTTTGTACGTAATCTGAAAGTAACTCGAACTAGAACTAAATAAAGATGTAATCTAAATCAGGTAAAATTAAGAGAATAATGGTGAATTTATTAAACTAGAACTTGTAAAATTTAAAGGTGGTAAACTAGGGTGCCAAGGATCCACTTGTAGATATCAGGAAAATCTATGCTTGATACATAAGCGCAACTGGATTCAAAGTCCCATCTTCATCCAGTTGAAAGATATTCCATTAAAATCCAAACTTGAACTTCCTTTGATCTAGTTTTAAAGAGATGATAGGTATGATAATTAGAATTGATTCCATCACAAAACCATGCCCATGAGACAAAGCAAACAACAAAATTTAGCCAATTCGCATCCGATCTAAGGGATGTATGAATGTTAGAAAGGATTCTGTCATCCAACCATGCCCAGGAGATGATGGTGAACAACAGGGGTTTCCAAATTCACAAACCCTATAATGCTAAGAACATGCTCAAAGTTATCACAGATCCATTGTAATTTAAGTCACAATAAACCATTAAAAACTAAAAGCATTCTTTAATATCAAACTATAATCAAAAGAAAGTTCAACTAAAGTATGAATCAAAGCATAGAAAACCATCCATCATCCTACAAGCTTCACCTCTTAGCCCCAGTTAAGAGGTTTAGCCCATCATAGACATGATTAACTAAACACCCTTAAAGAAGGAAAAACCAAAGAAGAAAAGGAAGGGAAGAAGGAGAAGCCTGGTTGGCCGTCCACTCTCTCTCTCCTTTTCTTACTTTCATGGCTGTCCCACACGTCCAAGATCAAAGTGCCTTCGCGGCTGCCCAAGATCTACACATCCTTGCATGTCATTCCCTCTCTCTCCCTTCTCTCCTTTTATAATATTAGGAAGGTCGATTGGTGCATGGAGAGGTGGAGTCGGTCGCTGGAGTTTACGCACAAGTTACGCAGCCGGCTGCATGCGTAATGACAGACGCAAGAACCTTACGTTGGACTGTTCTTTTGGAATGGTGGATGCACAATCGCGGGATTTGATCAGTTCAGCGCTCTTGGCTCTAGTCAGTGGTCCCATTAGAAGAGTTTGGATGGCTCGAATTGTCGGTCCGACCCTAGCCATGGTTACAGAACGACCCGGATCATCCGGGTGTGGTGCGTAAAGGGTGTGAATTCTTGATTTTTCGGCGTCAGTGGGACCCATTATCATTGTTATAAGAGAAATCCGACCCGTTCATTGGATTTCTGGCGAAAAACCAGTCGAGAAAGAGTGGTTTTTATCGGGTTTTGGTGAGGTCCACTATATCAAATCAACTCGCTGTCCATCTTGCATTTTCTGGCGATCCACGTGTGTACGTTTGTAAGGGGCCAAAGGGACACCTAAGGAAGGGTCATGCCCCCTCCCCCCCTCCCCCCCCCCCCCCCCCCCCTCTGGACACAATGGATGGTCCAGATCATCCAATGGAGTGATGGGTGGAGCCCACTATCAAAACTCAATCGGCTTGGGTGCGTCCGCTGGGCATTTTGCGTTGTTTAGATGTTTTGTTCAAAAAATAGGTGCGGCCCACTTCTGATAACATTCTCGAAGATTTACTCCGCTCATCATCTTCTTAGTTACGTGTAAGCCCATGAGTCAAAGTATGAAGTAAATCCAAACTCTATGTGGGCCACACCATCCACCTATGATGAGGCACTACCCACCGTTGAAGCAAACCTCTGTTCTCACTTACGTGCATGCATATGGAGTTCCTTAAATTACAGATTTGTCATCATTCTAGCCACCGTCTTCTGAAGTGCATTATATTTGAATGCACCATCTAATTTCCTTAAAATTGAGCAGGTATTCCTCATTTTTCGTGCTCTTTTCATTGTTCAAGTTTGAGCCCTAATTTCTCAAGGATGACTAAGATGCTCTCTTAATGATTATTGTCTGATCTTGCCCATCGGGTCACTTATACACTGATCCAAGGGCTAAATCTTGACGTGTATAGTTAATTTATGGTCCTCAAGCCAAATATAAAGTTTCGAGTCAAACGGATAGTGGAAACCCTGTGATGATCTTGCATTCTGGATGACTTTCAGGCCCGTTTAAACCCAATCACTTGATCTTATCAGATCTTTGGCGTATAAATTCCTCGATCTTGGTCTCCTGGGGTCCGTCCCTTGCCTTGGTGATTTTAGAGCGTTAAATTCATGCTTTTAATACCTTTTTCAGTCCAAGCTCTTTAAATTCACCTTACAACAAAAATACGATTAAAATAGGACGTTAAGCATTATCATGTTCGTAAAATTAGGTAATAATTGGGGTCTAATATGCAATATTTGACCCTCAACACAACATCAATGGCAAAGTAACCGAGTCACCGAACTGGTTCAATCCGAGTTCGATTCGAGCTGGATTCGATCCGAGTCGAGTCAAACTGGGGCCTGCTCGAACTCGGCTCGAACTCATTTTTGAGCTCAAAAAATCAGCTCAACTCGGCTCGAACTCAGCTTCAAATCGAGTCGAATCGAGCTTTTTCGAGTCGAGTCGAGCGAGCTAACCGAGCTAGCTTGGTTCGTGTACACCCCTACTTCTGGGTTCGCTTGTTTGTTTTTTTTTTTTTCCTATATCCCTTGAGTTAAGTGTCTTTCGAGTATATGATAGGTAGGTTGCCAATCATTATGGGGCGTTCATCCGAAGTGTTAGGCTATACATTTTGATGAATATATGTGATTGGACAATTTTTATTGGAGACCACTGTTGAGACTCAAATATTGCATAATTTTCCCCATTTATATCTTGGTTTTATGAACATGAATCCGATTAATATTCTATTTTACTCATGTATGTGTTGCAAGGTGAATTTAAGTGTTTGGATTGAAAAATGGTGTTAAAAGCATGATTTTGATGCTCAAGAATTACCAAAGCAAGGGATTGATCTTAGGAGACCAAGATTGAAGAATTCACATGCCAAAGATCTAAGAAAACCAAGTGAAGAATGAAGAGAATCGAAGATTTGAAGTGAAGAATCCTGAAATCGTCCTGAAAAAGTGTATTCTGAAGCTGTGAAGTTTATTTTGGAAACTGCGCAGCAGGAAGACTGTTTTAAACGAACTATGCAGCGAGAAGTCTATTTTGGGAAAATATGTATATTTGATGCGGTTTCTAGGGTTTTTCAAATTTGTACGAAAATTGGAGGTCCCTACTTATAAATAGGGCTTCCTAGGGCATTCTAAAACATTATTCAAGGCATTCAAGAGCAAGGTTTAGGGTTTTTAAAGAGTTTTTAGTTTTATTAAAGCTTTATAAGTTGTTTTGTTTAGATTTTTCTATTTGCATTTTTCTTTCTTTATTTCTTGTTGCTTTTTATTTCTGCAATTTAATTATGTTTTTCTAAGTTCCTTCTATCCCAAGCTAGAAGGGAAGCACATGGGTTTAATGTTTCTTTAAGATTATGATGATTGATTGTTTTAATGATGAGAAAAATGGTGTATGCATGTTATCTATTATTTAGGTTTTGTTTTTTATCCTCTTGTGAGATCCATATGTTTCCATCATATGAGATCCACATTGATGGATAGGCTTACCCTAGATCAATCAGATTTCCTAGATAGGAGAGGTTCTCAACCTGTTATATTTCTTTGTATTCATTATCCTATAGATATTGAATACTTAAAATCACTGACGCTTGAGAATATATGTCAATGGTGCAAATCCATGATTTTCTAATTTTTTATATCATTTATTAAAATATTTAAACTGTTTTATTTTCCGATTAGGCTGACCATAGTGATCAGATCCTAGTTGTGTTATCCAAGTCATCATGATTTTGGAACATTAACGTATGTGTGGAACTTTGAAGCTTGGGTGTTATTTTATTCAATTGAATTACATCCATTCAAAAATCCCAAAATCAAATCATCAGATTAATTTTTATTACTTAGTTTATTTTGCGTTTGATTTTTTTTCTTCTCAAAATTCATCTCCCTGTGGGATCGACCCCGTATTCACGGGATACTACTTACGAACCTCTGCACTTGGAGGCAAGCAATCAAGTTTTTGGCGCCGTTGCCGGGGAGAGATTTAAAGAGATCAGATCTGTGCAAGATAGCTAAGGTAAGTTTTTTTTTCCTAAGGTAAGTTCTCTTCTAAACCCTCCAAAATTTTCTGTAGATTTTATTTTATTTTTTTCTTTGAAAATAAATTCAGTTGGGTCTTTCAAGCACTAACTGTGACATAAGGTTGCCCTGCTTGGGATTTCATCACCCAAGTGCTATGGTTGTCCTACAGTTGCTGTTTGATCATAAAGATCATCCCCTGAATCTATTTTCCAGATTAGCATAGTTTAATTTCTGCATTAGTTTTACTTTTATTTTATTTATTTGTTTATTTATTTATTTTTTGCTTTGTGGATTGAACCCTCATGGTCGGCCTTGCCGCCTGGGTTGTTGATTTATTTTTTGCTTTGTGGACTGAACCCTCATGGTCGGCCTTGCCGCCTGGGTTGTTGATTTATTTTTTTGCTTTGTGGACTGAACCCTCATGGTCGGCCCTGCCGCCTGGGTTGTTGATTTAAGTTTTTATTTTTATTTTAAGTATCATACTTGCTAGTTTATTAGTGGTATTTGTTGTGTGGTGTGGATGGTTTATGTCCCGTTGGAGTAGGGATCAAAACAATCGACTCTCCTCTGAAGGGGGACTAGTTCCAGGCCTTATTCATTCACTTAGAAGAGGCACTCAACATCACTTGGATTCCATGGCAGACCCAGTTGATAATCCAAATCTGCCAGATCCAACTATAAATCAAAATAGAGAAAATCAATTTAATCCTCCTCTTGAGGATGAAAATGAAGTTCATAGGAATGTGTTAAACCAACCACGGACTTTACGTGAACATTTACACCCTGAGAGATCAACTTTACCATCTTGCATAGTGTTCCCTGCTCACACAGGGAACATTGATTTTAAACCAGGTGTAATTCAATTGATTCCTAAATTTCATGGCTTGGATTCTGAAAGCCCCTACTTGCACCTCAAGGACTTTGAGGAAGTAATTGCAACATTACAAGTAAACAATGGCAATAGGGATATACTTAAGCTTAGGCTATTCTCATTTTCTCTAAAGGATCGGGCCAAAGCATGGCTCAACTCTCTAAGACCTAATACCATCACTTCATGGCAAGCCTTAAGTAGAGAGTTTTTGAAAAAGTTCTTTCCCGAGCACAAAACAAATGCACTAAAACAAGAAATCATGTCATTCTCCCAAAAGGGGAATGAACTGTTTTTTCAAGCTTGGGAGCGCTTCAAAGACCTTCTAATTACTTGTCCACATCATGGTTATGAACCATGGCACGTGATTGATGCTTTCCGAAAGGGGCTCACCATGGATACCCGTCAGTTCATAGAGATGATGTGTGGTGGAACCTTTCTTGACAAAGATCATAATGAGGCTTGGGATTTTCTAGATATGTTAGCAGAGAATACGCAGACATGGGATGTCTCTGCTAAATCAGACCAAACTAGACCCGTTCTTAGAGAAAAAGCGGGGATGTATGTCCTAAGAGAGGAAGACGACCTTAATGCAAAATTCGCTGCATTGGCTAGAAAGGTCGAAGCCTTGGAAATTAGGAAGGTTGATATGGTTAAAGCAAACACTTCCTTAGGTAATTTTTGTAGCATTTGTGGTGGTATAGACCATGACACAAAGATTGTCCAATGATCTCAGTTGTACAAAATATCACGCATGAGCATGATCAAGCAAATGCTATAAATAACTACCAAAGGTCAGTTATGCAACCAATGGGAAACACGTATAATCCAAATTGGCGTAACCATCCTAATCTTAGTTGGAGGAATGGACCACAAATTAATGCGCCCAATGCACCTCAAATGCCTCCACAAAACAACTTCTTTGGGGCACCTAACAATGCACCATATGTGCCCCCGCCAAAGCGATCATCTGTGGAGGATGCATTGACCGCATTCATGAACTCTCAAGCTCAAATGAATCAGTCTCTAATCCAATCAAATCAGGAATTAAAGACAGCTGTGGCTAGGATTGAGACTCAACTAAATGCTAGGGAAAAAGGCACCCTTCCTTCTCAACCTGTGCCAAACCCTAGAAATACACATTTCATTGGAGACTCAAATCCAAATGAGTTACATCATGAACAAGCTAAGGCCATCATTACCTTGAGAAGTGGAAAAGAAGTCGATAACAAGATAATGCAACCGGTAGAAATACCGGAGGATGAGCCACTGTCTCAAGAAAATGATGAACCAACTATAGTTCAAAAGCCGCAACAACAAAAGGATAAAGAGACTAAGTCATATGAGCCTCCAGTTCCATTCCCATCTAGACTTCGGAATCCAACTGTCCCCATGAAATATCAAGAGGTGTTGGATGTGCTCCAAAAGGTTACTGTCAATATTCCTCTACTTGATGCCATTAGACAAATTCCATCATATGCTAAATATCTCAAGGACTTGTGCACTGTAAAGAGGAAATTAAATGTGCACAAAAAGGCCTTCCTTACTGAGAAAGTGAGC
The DNA here is from genome assembly GCA_021015155.1 of Magnolia officinalis. Taxonomy (NCBI): domain Eukaryota; kingdom Viridiplantae; phylum Streptophyta; class Magnoliopsida; order Magnoliales; family Magnoliaceae; genus Magnolia; species Magnolia officinalis. The sequence goes on along the minus strand of JAJHSJ010000016.1, from coordinate 62,868,557 downwards.
GCTATCATTCAACAAAGGGTTGTACCCAAATACAAAGACCCGGGAAGTCCCACTATTCCTTGTATTATTGGGAATTTCCAAATTGAGCATGCTTTGCTAGATTTGGGTGCAAGTGTCAACTTAGTACCTTATTCGGTTTACAAACAAATGGGGTTAGGCGAGCTTAAACCAACCACGATTACACTCCAACTCGCTGACCGCTCCATTAAGGTACCAAGGGGAATTTTAGAGGACGTGTTAGTCCAAGTGGAGAAATTCTACTTCCCCGTGGATTTTATTGTACTAGACACTGAACCATGTGTAAATGCTAGCGCTCAAGTTCCCATCATTTTAGGCCGCCCATTCCTAGCAACTTCAAATGCAATCATAAATTGCAGGAATGGAATGATGAACTTGTCTTTTGGTAACATGACTCTAGAGCTAAATATTTTCAATCTATGTAAGCAGCCCATTAATAATAATGATATCCATGAGCTGAATTTCATGGACTGCTTGACAGAAGAAGAGGAATTGGAACCTAGTCTGACTGAGGAATTGATTCAAGTCTTTGGGGACTTGAAAAATTCTGATTTAGAAAAAGTGCTTGCTGAAATTTGTGATGATAATGAGAGCACTACCACTCAGGACATTGGTATGTACCAATGGAGACCGCGCACTCAAATCCTATCTATAGAGGACTCGCGACCTCTACCATCACCAACCAATGTTCCAAAGTTTGATTTAAAACCACTACCAAATGAGCTTAAGTATGTATACTTAGGTGAAAATAAAACTTATCCTGTGGTGATCTCTTCATTTTTAGACAAGGATCAAGAGATTAAATTGTTGAATGTTCTAAGGGACCACAAAGGAGCCTTGGGTTGGGCCATTTCTGACATCAAGGGTATAAGCCCTTCCATATGCACCCATCGGATACACCTCGATGAGGACGCCAAACCAATTAGACAACCTCAAAGGCGTCTCAATCCAAACATGATGGAAGTTGTAAAAAATGAGGTGATCAAATTATTGGATGTGGGAATCATCTACCCAATATCCGATAGTGTTTGGGTGAGTCCAACTCAAGTAGTCCCAAAGAAATCCGGAATAACTATTGTGCAGAATTCTAATAATGAACTCATACCAACACGTGTCACCACTGGTTGGCGTGTTTGCATTGACTATAGAAAATTGAACCAGGTCACAAAGAAGGATCATTTCCCTCTACCATTCATTGATCAAGTTTTAGAGAGGGTAGCAGGTCACTCTTTCTATAGTTTTCTTGATGGATATTCCGGATATAACCAAATAGAGATAGCCCTGGAAGACCAAGAGAAAACCACGTTCACTTGTCCATTTGGCACATTTGCTTTCAAACGGATGCCATTTGGATTGTGTAACGCTCCAGCAACTTTCCAACGGTGTATGTTAAGTATTTTTTCAAATATGGTTGGGAAGTTTCTTGAGGTTTTCATGGACGACTTCTCTGTATTTGGGAGTAGTTTTGAGGAATGCCTCAACAATTTATCTCTTGTCTTGTCTAGGTGTGAAGAGAAACACCTTGTCTTAAATTGGGAGAAATGTCATTTCATGGTTCAAAAGGGAATTGTTTTGGGCCATGTTATCTCCAAAAATGGAATCGAGGTAGATCGCTCAAAACTCGACATTATAGCTAATCTACCTATCCCCCGAACTGTTAGAGATATTAGATCACTTATAGGGCATGCTGGTTTTTATAGAAGATTCATCAAGGACTTTAGTGTCATTACTAGACCCTTGACTAATCTTCTTCAAAAGGATGTTCCATTTAAGTGGACAGATGAGTGTGCAAATGCCTTTAATAAAATTAAATCATCTCTTACCACTGCACCTATCATGCGTCCACCAGATTGGACACTTCCTTTTGAACTAATGTGCGATGCAAGTGACTATGCCATAGGGGCTGCTTTGGGCCAAAGGAAAGATAAACGGCCCTACGTTATTCACTATGCGAGTAGAACTCTAAACTCGGCCCAAGTGAACTACTCAACAACTGAAAAAGAGTTACTTGCAGTAGTTTTTGCTTTGGATAAGTTTAGGTCCTACTTGCTGGGATCTAAAGTGGTCATTTTCACGGACCACTCGGCTTTGAAATATTTGTTGTCTAAGAAGGATGCAAAGCCGAGACTTTTGAGATGGATCCTCCTACTCCAAGAATTTGACTTAGAGATAAAAGATAAGAAAGGAGTAGAAAACGTAGTGGCCGATCACCTTTCCAGATTGGTGTTAAATGATTCCACTGAGGAGATGCATATCCAGGACAATTTTCCTGATGAACAATTATTTGCGATCTCCAAATTGCCTTGGTATGCGGATATAGTGAACTATCTTGTAACAGGAAAAATGCCATATCATTGGAAGTCACAAGATAGGAAGCGTTTTGAAACCGAGGTTAGGAACTTCTTCTGGGATGACCCGTATTTATATAAATATGGGACTGATCAAATTTTTAGACGTTGTGTCCCAGAGGATGAAATTCAGAGTGTTATTTCTTTTTGCCACATGGAAGCATGTGGTGGCCATTTTTCTGCTAAGAAAACCACTGCAAAAATCCTGCAGTGTGGTTTTTACTGGCCTACCATGTTTAAAGACACCCATGCTTTCTGTGTTGCTTGTGATAGATGTCAAAGGTTGGGAAGAGTGTCTCGGCGCAACATGATGCCTTTATCCCCAATTTTGCCATTGGAGATTTTTGATTGTTGGGGTATTGATTTTATGGGCCCATTTCCATCTTCTTTTGGATTTCTTTATATATTGGTTGGTGTGGACTATGTTTCAAAGTGGATTGAGGCAGTTCCAAGTAGGACCAATGACAACAAAGTGGTCATACGATTCCTCAAGGAAAATATTTTTTCTAGATTTGGAACTCCAAAGGCCATCATTAGTGATGGTGGGTCTCACTTTTGCAATAGGACATTTGAGGCTTTGATGAAGAAATATGGCATCAAGCATAAAGTGAGTACCCCATACCACCCACAAACGAGTGGGCAAGCTGAGATTTCTAATCGGGAAATCAAACACATTTTAGAGAAAACTATAAGGCCAGATAGGAAGGATTGGTCCCTCAGACTATCCGACGCTTTATGGGCTTATAGGACTGCTTATAAGACCCCGATTGGAATGTCTCCATACAGATTGGTGTATGGGAAGGCTTGCCACTTGCCTGTGGAATTGGAACATAGAGCCTACTGGGCAATAAAGAAATTAAACTTTGATATGGATCAAGCAAGTGGACAAAGGAAATTAGAGTTGAATGAATTAGAGGAGCTGAGGAGAGACTCCTATGAAAATTCTAAAATCTACAAAGAGAGGACCAAAGCTTTTCATGACAAAAATATTCTGAGGAAGAATTTTGAACCTCAGCAAAAGGTCCTATTGTACAATTCCCGTCTCCAGTTTTTTCCGGGAAAGTTAAGATCAAGATGGACAGGCCCTTTCATTGTGAAGAATGTTTATACTCATGGGGCTGTTGAAATTGAGAATCCACGTAATGGCAATGTGTACAAGGTTAATGGGCAGAGATTGAAGCCTTATGTGGAAAACTTTCATTTGGGAGAGGAGTCCTTCCCTCTTCATGAGCCAGAATATTCAGATTGATGCTCCTAGTCTGATGGAGCATTTGTGTAGAATTTGTATCATATTCATTTTTTTAGTGTCACCTAGCAGGTGAGTTTTTCATGGCAGGTACTATCCACCCTTTCTTTTATTTTTATTGTTCTCTGCATTATATTATCATTACATTGGGGACAATGTAGATTTTAGGTTGGGGGGTATGGATAGTCATCCATGTGATTTATTTTTTTTAATTTTATTATTATTTTTTTTTTATTTATTATTTTATTATTTTTAGGTTTAATTTTATTTTTTTAGGTTTTGATTATTATTTTATTTTCAATTTATTTTATTATTTTTAGGTTTAATTTTATTTTTTTAGGTTTATGAAAAAATAAAAAAAAAAAATTCAACATTTTCAAAATAATATTTTTATATACAAGAATGTGAACATGATATTGTGTGAATTCCAAAGGCAAAGTTAATATTTATTCTAGGTTGATAGTAGTTAGAATTCTGATAACTGAAAATTATAAACTTGAGTTCAATTATCTAATCACTAGTTTAAAGTGAGTTGTAATTTGATGTACTGAATTCACAATACACCCTAGCTAACTAAGTGAGGAATATGTTATGTGAACTAGAATAACAACTTTTGATTCAAACAAGGTTGAATAAACTAGTATCATTGATATATGCTTAAAAGATAGAATATTGAAGAAGAAAAAAAAAAAAAAAAAAAGAGTGATGAAAAAGAAAATTTTATTATAGAGCATGAATGCAATGACCATAACAATCGTGTCAGTAATCCGGAGTAAGGATACCTAAGTATCCATTACTGTTACCATTACAAGTACGATACCTTAGGTTATGAAGCAAACCCGGTGGGAATCTTCATCTAAGGGTGGTCTATAATAATGAGGATATGATGATAAAAGAAGAAATGACATGAAAAAAATGAGATAACTAGAGATTTCATACTCTTGGAATGATTGAAAGGAGTTAGGATAGAGAACATACATATTTTTCAAAGTTAGACTAGTGTCACGAGCACCTAAGGATATTGGATCGTAACTATTCTAAATTTTGATTAGGTCTCTGAACTCAAGGATGTAATGGATTAGGAAATTGAGATTCTAACTAACTTCAGACTTAGGGTAAGTATTGTTTTGTTTTGGAATTCATATGATGAATGGAGGCATAATTGTATAAATTTTTTAGTGTTAAGCTATTTTTCATGTTTTCAATGTTTGTGGGTAACATTTCTGAAAACCCTCACGAGACTATAACTCGTCCACTAGGGGAAACCTAGGGGTTTAAAGGCTTGCTGCATATGCTAAATGCAATCGAGATTACCTGCGAAAGTGGTGTAGTTAGAATTTTTTATTATTATTATTATTTTTTTCGTTTAATTTTGTTTCTAAAATTAGTTTTTTTTTTTTTTTTAAATTATTATTATTATATTATTATTATTATTATTATTATTTTTTCGCTTATTTTGCTTGGGACTAGCAAAATGCTGGTTGGGGGGTGTGTTGAGACTCAAATATTGCATAATTTTCCCCATTTATATCTTGGTTTTATGAACATGAATCCGATTAATATTCTATTTTACTCATGTATGTGTTGCAAGGTGAATTTAAGTGTTTGGATTGAAAAATGGTGTTAAAAGCATGATTTTGATGCTCAAGAATTACCAAAGCAAGGGATTGATCTTAGGAGACCAAGATTGAAGAATTCACATGCCAAAGATCTAAGAAAACCAAGTGAAGAATGAAGAGAATCGAAGATTTGAAGTGAAGAATCCTGAAATTGTCCTGAAAAAGTGTATTCTGAAGCTGTGAAGTTTATTTTGAGAAACTGCGCAGCAGGAAGACTGTTTTAAACGAACTATGCAGCGAGAAGTCTATTTTGGGAAAATATGTATATTTGATGCGGTTTCTAGGGTTTTTCAAATTTGTACGAAAATTGGAGGTCCCTACTTATAAATAGGGCTTCCTAGGGCATTCTAAAACATTATTCAAGGCATTCAAGAGCAAGGTTTAGGGTTTTTAAAGAGTTTTTAGTTTTATTAAAGCTTTATAAGTTGTTTTGTTTAGATTTTTTCTATTTGCATTTTTCTTTCTTTATTTCTTGTTGCTTTTTATTTCTGCAATTTAATTATGTTTTTCTAAGTTCCTTCTATCCCAAGCTAGAAGGGAAGCACATGGGTTTAATGTTTCTTTAAGATTATGATGATTGATTGTTTTAATGATGAGAAAAATGGTGTATGCATGTTATCTATTATTTAGGTTTTGTTTTTTATCCTCTTGTGAGATCCATATGTTTCCATCATATGAGATCCACATTGATGGATAGGCTTACCCTAGATCAATCAGATTTCCTAGATAGGAGAGGTTCTCAACCTGTTATATTTCTTTGTATTCATTATCCTATAGATATTGAATACTTAAAATCACTGACGCTTGAGAATATATGTCAATGGTGCAAATCCATGATTTTCTAATTTTTTATATCATTTATTAAAATATTTAAACTGTTTTATTTTCCGATTAGGCTGACCATAGTGATCAGATCCTAGTTGTGTTATCCAAGTCATCATGATTTTGGAACATTAACGTATGTGTGGAACTTTGAAGCTTGGGTGTTATTTTATTCAATTGAATTACATCCATTCAAAAATCCCAAAATCAAATCATCAGATTAATTTTTATTACTTAGTTTATTTTGCGTTTGATTTTTTTTCTTCTCAAAATTCATCTCCCTGTGGGATCGACCCCGTATTCACGGGATACTACTTACGAACCTCTGCACTTGGAGGCAAGCAATCAACCACAGAAGCAAACTCCAAATTCAAATCAAACACCTATTACAAGTAGGACTAAAATCATTTGGAACACTTCTTCTTGACAATACATAAAACACCATAACTCTTTAGGGCTAAGAAATTGTATATTTGAAATCCGACAATGTCACGCCCCAGACCCGGTAACTAGACTCACAAGGAACCCGATGGCCGGTTCTGGCCGCAACAGCCTCCGTAGTACCCCATTCTCGGCTCCTGAGGCAGGCTTCGATCCTGGGATCCTACAAGGAGGATTTCCATAACGGTACAATACGAGCATACCCAAGATCACAGCAAGTACATCTGGAAGTAACAAAAGATACACATCACAAAATCCACTAAGAATTTAAACTTTTACAAGCTTACATCAGGTCCGAAAGGATATACATAAGATAATAGGAAAAGAGAGAAAAGAGTCAGCAATACTGGAGTCCTCAAGCTCAACTCTACTCCACGCTTTGGTGCTATGACGCCTGCCTAGGATCTCCTGCACGCATCAATCGTACATAAGCTTATAGAAAGCTTAGAGGGTGGTAAAAGTGTGTAACAATAGTACTCAGAAGAAGATGGAGAATGCATAAGGGAGTCATGATCAATACCAATACCACTAGCCTTACCAAGGCTATCATGAATGCAAGAAACTATACCAAGGTAGTACGATAATGCAGAAAGCCATACCAAGGCTATATAATGCAATGAGTACTGTAATGCGATGAGTACTGTAATGCAAAGAGTACTGTAATGCAATATGAGTACTGTAATGCGAGGAGTACTATAATGCAATGAGTACTGGGCACCATGCCAAGGCGATGCAATATGAGGCTTACACAGCCGATGCAAATGCAATGCGAAGTAATGTTAGTGCTCATATCCAATCCACATATCAGGTACATTTCCATCATAAGGAAATCACCAGGGTCCATTACACTACTAGATGATTGTCGCTCTACAGACCCCGCACAGTTAAACGAGCACAAGAGACCTCACTACCCGCCCGTGGACAACCAATCACCAGCAAGGCCTGACGGTAGTGGACCCATTCACGAGCTAGTCAGACTCAGCCTAGCAATGCCCCCTTACATCAAGCGAGTAAGGCCACACCCCTATCCAACCGACTACACGACAATGGGAGTCGCGGCCTAACGGTATAAGGCCCTCGTGCGCTCATATATTCCACTCAGTCACGGCGTTGGAGCAGATCCTTTGTATCATGGAAGTTTTGAGAATTTCACCCATGGGCATTCTATGCACCCGGTATGCTCAAGTAACATTTTCGGTGTCCAAACATAGCCATCCACGATGTATCTGTGGAGGCTACAACCCTGATGAAGTGAGGGTGATAATGCATGCTCATATGTTATGCAATGCTAGATGCATGAATCACACCATCAACTATGCATCAATTCCAAGCATCCAACATGCTCAAGAGGGAATACCACGTCCCTTAGGAAGGCAACATGCAATGCCCAATGGCACAATCATAACCACACACACAGTGTCATCCAAGCATACAATGATGCACATGGGCCATGAAGATGGGTGTAGACGCATTATGTGGCGATATACAAAGTAGTACACTCCTCCTATCCAAGAAGGGACCAAGACTAGGTATTTAGACAATATCCATAAGGAATCTCACCTCTAGTGGGGGTCCATTTACCTGGGGTAGCCCACGAGACTAAGCATACAACTACGTGTCTAAATAACATAGAAGTGAGTCTAGCAAGAGTTTAAGATGAGCATTTAATCACATTTAGATACAATCGGGCCTATAGGGGTCCATAATGGGGACATTTAACCACCATTCCCCAAGAGGCATCTCAACCACGAACTATATAGATACAAGGCCCAAGGCTTACATTCAAGATAAGAACACAGGTAACCACATACATATATCCCTCATAATAGGTCATAAGAAAAGGATATAATACCACCTTTAACAACATGGGCCCCAAGAGGGAAATTAAGGCCCAAGGCTTAATTCCCAATGGCCATAGAATCCATGCATTAAGTTGGACTTGGTGGGCAACCTGCGTACACAATATACGGTCCAAAAATAAGTTTAAGTTTGGATGATGAAATGGGCCCAACTACATCAGCCCAATAACTAGCAATTTAAGTGGGCAACCAAGGGCCCAATACTATCCTTATCTTAGCCCACAAGTCCATCAAAATGGTGGAAGCTGACCCAATATATGGTTGGGCCAAGCTGGGACGTCCCAACCCACTCTGAGCCCATGGGATGTCCCAAAAATCTTATCTAAGATGGGGTCCTCGTGTGATCACTAAAGGTGACCCAAAAGAATGCACTGATTAAGCCCAAAGATTATAAGAAAATCCAAGAATGCAACACGTACACAAGTTCTCAATATGGTGGGTCCCATGTCCAATAAAGTTTCAACCATAACAATGTACATTTGAGGCCCCTTGATAAACGTTCAGCCCACTCAGCTTCTTGGGCCTGCTAAAGCCCAGAAATTAGTCAAATAAGTGGGAATGATCTCATGAAGGCGAACAATATTCACGGGGGCCCCACCAGATGGAGGGTGTGTATACGTCAAGAAAAGATCAAGTGAGTCTGCTACTGGATTGTGAATCCAGCAGCAACCGAAGGCAGAGAGTGCCTCCATAATTGGGCGATCCAAGGCTTGGACAGCCTAGACCAAACATGTGTTAAGGTAGGTTCCACATATATACACATTGAGCCTTAAACAAATGGCCTAGAGTCTATGGTGGGCCTTTAACCATCCATAGGGAAACCCATGGGCCTACCTTAGGATCACCCAGGAGGACATCCAACCTCAACTGGTTTCCAAGAGGTAGCCCGCCACTACTCGAGCATGAAATAAAGCCCAAGGCCTAAGCAATCCATGGCCTAGTGGTTCATACACTAAGCCCAATACTTAAGTAGCATTGTGGGCCCTTAAGCAAGGTTTGGGCCCAACCATAAAGGTCATAAATCCATATATTGTGGTGGGCTTCATGGGCAGCCCAGTAATTCATTTACATGGGCAAATTTCACATTTAACACAAGTGAGTTGGGCCTCACTTTTGGCCCAAGTACAGGGTCAGTTTAGTGGGCAGCCAAGGGCCCAACCTCTTATGTATTTTGTCCCTAAGCCCATCACAATAGATAGGAGAGTATAGGCCCAAGATCAATGGGCCTATCCAAAAGAACTGAGTCCACAAGGCCTACTTGCTAATACAAACATGCATATAATATATCACATAATGGGCCCAAAAGAAATGGCCCAAACAAAAGTCATCCAATTCATACATTATGGTGGACTTGAAGGCAGCCCGTAAGCCCAAGAATACACATGGGCAATGCCTATACTGACAGTGTGGGCCTTGCCACACCAGCCCAAAGATTTATCAAGGCCCTCCACAATATACATTTATGTGGGCCTTGCAAGTCAGCCCACAATTAAGCATTTTATGAGGGCATCAAGGCTAATAAATGCACATGATCATCTTGTAGATGGCCCATTGGGTCCATGAATCAATAAGGTTAGCCCTTGCACAATCTTGGGCTCAAGGGATAAGTTTCCAACCCATTGGGTGTATAAAACTATCAAAAATTCTGGTTAAGGCTAGCCCACAAACCACACAAAGGTGGGCCTCAAGGGGCACTAATTAAGCCCAAAATGTCTAAGGAGGGAGGGCAAAGAGTGTGTGCAATACTCCCTTAAATCTGGTGGGCTGCCATGGCTCCAAAAGATCAACTATGCACAAATTTGGACCCCCTACGGGAATTCCAACCCACCCACTTCCTAGGCCTGCTGGAGTCCAGAAATTTATTTAATTTAAATGGGTTACTGACCCATGGTGACCCACACATATCACAGTGGGTCCCACCAGATAAGAAGGGGGATATACAACACTTACTTTAAGTGGGCCATGCCATTAGAATACAGGCCCAGCAACTAAAGGTAGGGGCATCCCATGGTGGTTAGTCATATGGGCCTGGGTATTTGACCCAAAACTGACCCAATTTACAGGACATACCACGGTCAGTTCAGGGGCCTGATGGCCCTAAAAATTTGCAGGATGGTCCTTCCATAGGTGGACCACAACCCCACAAAATTTCAGAATTTTTGGACATCTAGAAATAATTTAATTAATTTGAATGAAACAATCTGTCCAGAAAATCGGACTGGCCTGGACGTCCCAACGTGGTGGGCCAATCCGGGCCTTGTAACGGTGTACACAGGGGTCCATTAGACCTAAAATTTGGTAAGAAGATCCCACCATGAGTGAACTACCTTCCTGTAAATTTTCATAATTTTTAGATACTCAGAAGTATTTTAATTAATTTAAAAAAGACAATCTGTCCAGGGTGAAATATTGCTAGAATATAACTGTCCTGAATTTGGGCCATCAAATGGGTGGGTTCTGGGCCTCCAAAATTTCTGAAATTTGGACCCAAGGTCCTCATCAAGCCCACAACAAGGTGGGACCCAGAAATATGGCCCACCTTCTAAGAAAATATTTTTTTTTAATTTATTTTTATGGAACTATGCTGCTGGACTGCATAGCAGAAATTTTTGGCAGCCCACTATATTAGCCCACCCTTTTGGATGCCCAAATGGGGTCCATTGGCCCTAAAATTTTGCAGGTAGGTCCTACCATGGGTGGGACACCTCTCTACAAAAGTTTAGAATTTTTGGAATAGTAAAAGTATTTTATTTAACTCCTACAATTTATGGGCAGCAAGGTATTTCTGAAATAATGTTGCTGCTGAAACAATGTTGCTGCCCCTGATTTGTGCACCCCATTAGAATGGTCCCAGGTCTGCCAAATTTTAAGAAAATATAGGACCAACATCCCTACACAAATATACAACAAGGTGGGGTCCACAAAGGTGGCCCACCATTTCAGAAACAGACTGATAATTATGTTTGTACAGCAACACGGTTGCTAGACAGTCCAGAAAATCTGGACTATCCACCCTCCTTGGCCCACTCTTTTGGGTGATCAAATAGGGACGGATGAAGGTGAAATTCAACATACTTCTAAGTGGGGTCCACACCTTCAGAAATAATCAAATATTGGAGGTAAAACATCCTCTAAATCAGTCCATAATCTGTGCCAAAAACAACTCAAAAACTGTCCAGAATTTTTCTGGACAGCAAGGTATGTATGAAAATAACTGAACATAACCACTGATTAAATGGGAAAATACCCCACAAAATTTGTGTTAAAATCCACCTTAGTGGGCCCCACAAACATCCAGGCCATACCCTCTTCATGAAACCCATTGCATGTACCCAAAATGGAGCAAATAGAGTGTCAACGTCCAAGGAATAGACAACCATGGGCGTCCACTTTGCTTGGACGGTCTAGATATTCCAGGGCCACTAAGTAGGCCACACACATCAGGGAAACAAGAATAAAATAATAAAAAATAGAAATAATCCAGTCACAAGAGAGGAAAATGACATGCATCGAAGGAAAATGCTATGATGGGGAGAATGGCCCCATCCATGGAACATGCATGCAAAGAAATGGGTCATTAGCCTCAATCATGGAGACACGAGGGACCTCCATCACCACTTGATGGGTCCCACAAGCTCCTAAGAAAGAAATAAAGAAGGATCTAAGAGCACCCACCTTGATCCTTACAAAAATCTAGGTCTCCTTGCTCCTCTAGCTCCAAGGAAGGGAAATCAATGGATGAGATGATATTGAAATGGATGGATTTAAAGAGATTAGGGAAAGAAGGGGCTGGAGAAAATGGGGGATTTGCTGGCCATGGAGAGAATGAGAAGGAGGGAGAGAGATAAGGAGATATAGAGAGAGAGAGAGAAATCATTTGTTTGTAAGAAAAGAAATAATTACCTATGGGAGGAGAAAACAAGGTTGTAGGGTAGAGTAGGCTTTTGGGTGGTGTGTGTGGGGTGGGTAGTGTTAGCTATGGAATTTTAGTGGTGTGTATAGTGTTGCATGGGAACTTATGCCAAGAGGGGTGGGGTCCACATGCATGACACTTAAGTGGGCCACATGATTAAGGGTCATACAATGAAATGTACACAACTTTTGATCTACATATCGGATTTATGCGCGAGACACGGCGTTGGAACCGCGGTGACGATGCGGTCCCAATGGCATAGGTCTCAGCTTGATCCGAGTCGGGTCTACCTGACCAGACTCAAGGATGACGCAAATACTACCCGATGGTCGCGGGTCACCGAAATTTAACTGGTAGGACCGCGAGACCATGATGAACGAGATGCATAATCACACACGCACATGCACATATGCGGACTCAGGTCGGGTCTCACAGACAATGACCCTTATATTCATCCTACAAACAAAAGGTCAACACAATGAAAAACTAAGATGGGCCGGCGACACTCATATTAACAAGGTAAGATTGCAACTAAACACCTAAGTTCACTCATTGTAGCCTGATTGACTTTTGGACTAGGCTAATCTTTGTACATTCCTTTTTTTTAACAAAAAAACTTCAAATATATATAATATAATATATATATATATATATATATATATATATATATATAGATATATATATATCTGCAAAGCTTTACAAATAGAGCGGGGCTTCGGGCTGTCTCTTGAAAAAAAAAAAAAGATCAAGAGCAGCCTATCATGAGGAAAGCAAATAAACCAAAGAAAAAGCAAAAGAGCAAAAATAGGGTAGCCGGATTCAGAACTAACAAAGGAGCCCCTAGCAACCCCTACTACCCACTTGGGCATAGCCTGATGCATCCCAACCCTACTCTATCTAGCAGACCTAGGCCCCGAATGCGATGAGGAAGATCTGAGGATTTGGTGAATGTGGAGTGGACTAGTGGGAGCTCCCCAATTTAGCCAAACCATCGGTTGTGGCATTCCCTTCCCTGTAGATATGGGCGAAAGAAAACTGACCTCCTCTGATTTTCTGAATACGGGACAGCCAATAGGTCCATCTCGCATTCCCTTGACTCTTACCATTTAATAAGTCCACAATCAGTTTTAAATCCGATTCAACCTGAACCTTCCTCAGCCCCTTCTAAAGACACATGACCAAACCATCCTAGATTGCTCTAAGTTCAGCAATGTTGTTTGAACCCAGGCTGTAGCCAATGGTAAAAGCGAACAAGAACTTGCCTTTATCTCCCTATAGATCCCTCTGCCTCCCGAAAGACCCAGATTACCCCTGTATGATCCATCAACATTCAATTTGCACCAATCCCCTGCCGGTTGAAGCCATCTCACAATCGAAGGAAGCATCCTCTGCGGAGTGGGGGCGCCAATCCCCAGGGCCTTGAGAATGTTGCCACTAGCCAGCGATTTGCTAGAGGTTTTTGGAAACGCCAGATAAAGCATTTTAAACCACCCGAGGATCTTGAAAATTATTTTGGAGGGAATGGCTTCCATACCCTCAAATCTCACTTTATTTCTGAATTTCCAAATCTCCCGTAGGATGATTAGTGGAGTCAGGCCCTACAAAAGATCATGTAATACCCATAGAAGAGGAGGCGGCCCACTAAGCCATGATTCTGTCTTCCACAAACTAGTTGGTCAAGATAGCAATGCCAAAATTTGCTCTGAAGTGGTTCCACACTGTTTTTGCTAAGTAGCCTTCAATGAAGAGGTGCAGCAGTGACTCCTCTGATGGACGTTGACTGTCGATCGTCCCACAACAAACACACTTAAAAACCATGAAAACACCCCTGGACTGCACTCCGGAATCTGTTGGGATGGCGCCCTGTAAATGTTGCGCAGCACGCCAACAACGCAGTGAGCTTAGATCCAATCTCAGGCCTCACCCACAAACGATAAACAGGAAGAAATATAAACTAGAAAGGAATAAAAGCATTCAAACAAACCACAAGACAAGATATACATGGAAAAATTCCAAACTATGGTAAAAAACCACGGATGCAAAATTCCACTATGAAAAGAAACGAAGATTACAAGGCAATATACTAACCTCTCCCTTAGAAGTACAGAGAAAATCCATTGCCCACACCTTAAAATAATTTCCTAATATTCACCTTAACCCTAGAATAGCCCTAGGGACCCCAATTTACAGTTTTGGCAACTTCCCTTTCGCATCTCAGTTGCGAAAGGACTTGTGACACGAAATCCGCGAAACTCCTTTCGCATCCCAGTTGCGAAAGGACTTGCGACACGAAATTCGCGCAACCTCGACTGGTCGTGGGCGGCCCTAGATGTGGCTCCACTTCTCAACAATCTCCCACTTGGAGACACATCGCCATAAACCTTTGTCTTCTTCATCCAGAGTGCACCACCTCCCCGTCTTCAAGCTTGAAAACCAATCAAAGCTGAACAGAGCTTCAGCTTCTCCCTTATGACCGCCTTGGTCAGCATATCCACAGGATTCTCACTTGTATGAATCTTCTCCAGAGCAATCGATCCATCTTCCAGTAACGAACGTATGAAGTGATATCTGATGGCAATATGCTTGGTCCTTGAATGAAAGGTTGAATTCTTAGCCAAGTGTATTGCACTCTGACTGTCATTGTACAGCTTGCAATCTGTTTGCTTCTTACCCAACTCTTCCATAAAACCTTGCATCCACACCATCTCCTTGCATACTTCTGTAGCCGCAACATATTCTGCTTCTGTCGTACTGATAGATACTATCTTTTGTAACTGAGAGACCCAACTGACTACAGCACTATCCAGAGTAAAAACATAACCTGTAGTGCTTCTCCTGTTGTCAATATCTCCTGCCAAATCTGAATCCACGTAGCCTTGTAGCTTGATTTCCGATCCACCATAGCACAGCCCTACATCCTTAGTACCTACCAAATATCTAAGGATCCACTTACAGCTTCCCAATGTCCCTTCTCGGGGTTGTTCATGAACCTACTAACAACTCCCACTGCTTGAGCAATGTCTGCCTCGTGCTCACCATAGCATACATGAGACTCCCAATAGCTGACGCGTATGGGACTTTAACCATGCAGTCATGCTCCTCCTACGTCTTTGCACCTTGCTCCTTAGATCGCTTCAAGTGGTTGGCTAATGGAGTGCTAACCGGCTTAGCACCTCCCATATTGAATCGATCAAGTACCTTGGCTATGTACTCTGCCTGTACCAAAACTAATTTCTTATTTTCTCTGTCACGCTTTATCCTCATGCGTAGGATTTGTTTTGCAGCTCCTAAATTCTTCATGGCAAATTCTCTAGACAATTGTCTTTTGAGATCTAAGATGTCCTTCATGCTTGAATCGGCCACAAGCATATCATCAACGTACAGAAGAAGGATGATGTAAGACGTATTAAACTTCTTCAAGTAACAACAGTGGTCTGCATGACATCTCCTAAAACCGTTTCCCGACATGAAACTATCGAACTTCTTATACCACTGCCTCGGGGCCTGCTTCAAGCCATATAAACTCTTCTTCAGTCTGCACACCTTGTTCTCCTTTCCTGGTGCCACGTATCCTATCGGCCGATGCATATATATCTCTTCTTCAAGGTCCCCATGAAGAAAGGTTGTCTTAACATCTAGCTGTTCTAGATGTAAGTCCTCTGAAGCCACTATACTCAAGACCATGCGAATCGTAGACATTTTCACTACCGGTGAAAATATTTCAATGAAATCGATACCTGCCTTTTGTTGAAACCCTTTCACAACCAATCTTGCCTTGTACCATTTCGAACCATCGTACTCCTCCTTCAGTCTGTAAACCCACTTGTTATGAAGAGCTTTCTTACCCTTGGGTAGAGTGACTAGCTCCCATGTACGATTAGACTCAAGAGAGTCCATTTCATCATCCATGGCCTGCTCCCACTTAACCCGTATATCTGACTGTAACGCCTCTTCAAAACACTCTAGCTCACCATTATCTGTCAGTAGTAGATAATGTAAGGAGGGTGAGTATCAGACCATGGGTCTCCTCTCCCGAGTAGACCTCCTCACAACCGGTGTATACGGCTCTGCCTCATCCTGTGGCACTGTAACACCCATGTCCAGTAAGTCTTCCAACAATACGAATTCCTTTTTCTCGGCCTTATTTTCCTGCACACTATCCTTATGCATCACTTTTTCATTGAAGACTACATCCTTACTTCTGATGACTTTTCTGTTTTCTGCATCCTAGAACCTGTAGCCAAAATCATGCTGCCCGTATCCTATAAATGTGCACTATGCTCTGCATCAATGTGAACATATGAAGTGCAACCGAACACTCTGAGATGTGCAAGGTTCACTCCCTTCTCAGTCCACGTTGTCACGCCCCGAACTCGGAGACCGGGCTCACAAAATTCCCGATCGCTAAATCCGGCACCGACAGCCTCCGTAGAACCCCATTCTCGGCTCCCAGCGCCCATACGCCAGGTTCCGATCCTGGGATGCTACAAGGAGGATTTCTAATAATCCATTTGATTCGTAATGAGCATAACCACAAGCATAACCTACGAACAATAACCACAAGAACACCATCACAAAATCCACTATGAACAAAAACTTTAAATACAGTGTGTATAAAGGGAAATACAAGATAGTGGTAATATCAAAACTCCAAAAGCTCGGCGGCACGCTCCAACAGCGGCGAGACTACAGCTGCGTCCTGGCGTCACCTGCACGCATCAATCGTGCATAAGCTTATAGAAAGCTTAGAGGGCGGTGTAAGTGTGTGCGAACGTGATCAGAATGCAATGCCGGAGTAATGCGGAATCATGCTGATGAGTACGTAAATGCAACCAGCCGTACCAAGGCTATGCAGTACAAGATGTGAATGCTATCGATCATACCAAGGCCATGCGATGCAATATGTAAGTCAAGCATGCCAATCCTCATCCAAATCCTCATGTCAATACAGTTCTCAGTCTGGATAATCACCGGGGTTCAGTACACTCCAAATGGCACTGTCTCTCTCCAAGCAGCACAGTCCAAGTGAGCGTAAGAAACCTCACTATCCGCCTGGCCAATAGTCAGCCAATACCTATCCGGCACGTCGATAGCGAACCCATTTCCGAGCTGGTCAAACTCAGCCTAGTAGTGTCCCCTGCTCTCGGGCGAGTAAGGCCACACCCCTTTCCAACCGACCACGACACAGTGGGAGACGCGGCCTCATGGTATTCGACCCTCGTGCGCTCGTATATCCACTCGGTCTCGACGTTGGAGTCATCCTCTGGTACCATCGGGTTCAGGGACTCTCACCCAGGGACATCTATGGCGCCCCAATTGCTTGGAATAAGATTTTCCGGTATCCAACCAGCCACCCACGATACATCTGTGGAGGCTATGGCCCTGATGTCGCTAGGGCATATCACAATCACACAGATGCAAATGCATGAACCACTCTACCAATCATGCAACCATCCTGCGTAAAGCACGCGCTCATGTAGGGCAACTCCGCCTATCAGAGAGCCCGTAAACAGTCTGCCCGAAGGCATATGCTATGATCAGACACTCCTCATCTCAAGCATACATATGATGCGTATGATTATGAATCATGGGCTGTGCTAAACATGTTATAAAGCAATAAACTATCCTCTCAATGAAGATGGGCCTATATGGCCTACATGAAACAGATGCGGGCCTATCAGTGGCCTTAGGGAGAGTTATAATGTGGACATCGAACCAACATTACTCGTACAATGTGGACGTCAAACCAACATTGTCCCCAAGGCTCGGCTCACCTCAAATACCATTAAATAAATCCTGGTGGAATCATACATTGCAATATGCCTTAGGTACATCCCATTGGGCTTTAAATACATCAAATGGGCCGTATCTCATAGGCCTTATATTCATCAAGTGGACTACCTCAATAAGCCTCACCAATGGGCCTTAGGTACATTGCAATGGGCCATCACCCATGGGGCTTACATTCATCACAATGGGCCTCACAACATGGGCCTTATACAGACCCAAGTGGGCCTCAACAACGGGCCACAAATACATCAAATGGGCCTCATAACGTGGGCCTATATATATCAAGGTAGGCCTCAACAACGAGCCTATGAACACAACAAGATGGCCTACATCCATGGGCCAATGTACACCAAAGTGGGCCTTAATGAGGGGGGCCACAATTACATCAATTGGGCCTAAGCACACTAGCCCATATGCATCTAAGTGGGCCTCAATAGCGGGCTTACCAAAATGTTTATTTTCCTATCCAATCTGTTTATATGGTCATATGGACCAAGGCCCACCATAATGTTTACTTTTTATCCAATCTATTCATAAGGTCAAGTGGACCTTGGGCCCACCGTGAAATTTATATGCCATCAAACCTGTTTATAAGGTCACACGTGACCTGGGCCCACGGCCAGGGAGCCCACCAAAATATTTATTTGCCAACTGACCTGTTGATGAGGTCACATGGTCAGGCAGACCAGGGGCCACTGTAATGTTTGTTTGCCACCAACCTGTTCATATGGTCACGCCGACCATGGAACCACCGTGATGTTTATTTCCATCCAACCCATTCAAAGGGTCACGTTGACCAGAGTAGGGCCCACCGAGATGTGGTTCACAAATCCGGCCCACCCATTAGGTGTGTCCCACTTGGCTAAGGGTCCGGACCAAGTTTCAGCCCCAGCAAAATTCCAGGTAGGCCCCACCAGTGAATTTATATGGTTTAAGCATGTCTTCCCATGATTTAGATGGTGTGGCCCACCTGAGTTCCGTTTGCGGCTGAATTTTGGGGAAGCCGTGGCCAGGGGGGAGGCCCACCCAATGTACGGTATTGATGTAAGAAACGCATCACGTGGGGCCCACGGCTGGAGCCGTGGCGCCTGGCTCGTCCGCCCGCCAAGCGCAGACGCTGCCTGCGTCGGCAGCAGCAGCGCTGCTGCTTTTAAAATTTTTTTTTTTTTTTTTTTGGGGCCCACCGAAATGTGATTCACAATCCAGCCCGCCCATTATGTGTGTCCCGCTTTTCAGGCCGTCCAGACCAGGTTTCAACTGCATCCAAACTTCAGGTGGGTCCCACCGAGTACTTTTATATATTCTGGCATGTCTTTACGTGATTTTAGATGGTATGGCCCACCTGTTGATCAGATCGCCTTGAAACTTTGGCTCAACGCCTAATATTATTTGAAGAACAGAATGGACGGCGTGGATCATCCTCAAACATCAGGGTGGGGCCTGCATAAGCAGCCCACTCCAAAATCAATTTATATATATATATATATATATATATATATATATAATATATATATATATATATATATATAATATATATATATATACGTTCCTTCACGTCCAGCGTCCAGAGACGCTGGACGTTATACAGACCTCGTGGTGGTCCCACGTACACAGACCTCATGGGGTCCCACATGCACGTGGCCCACCATGCACATATTTATATATATTAATATAGTATTAATATAAAATAAATATAATAAATTATATACCATGTGGACTTCCCACCATCCCAAAAATGGATGATGGATGTCTCCTTAAAAATGTAGTGGGCCACACCAATGATGGATGGAGTGGATTTAACATGATTTAGTGGGACCCACTTCATTCTAGGGAGAGAAAAGAGAGAGAGATAGAGAGAGAGGGATACACGGTGAGATAGAGGAGGGACCCCGCCACTATGGGCCCTCCATTTCTTACATTCATACATCAAACGGGTCCCACCACATGTGGCCCAAAATATGAGGAATGACGGTGGATCACCCACCTTGTTGTGATCCTCCTTGCTCCCTTGGCTTGAAAACTCCTCACCTACGGTTCTTATGGACGTCGATCGGGTTTTAACGGTGCGGATGATGATCGGACGGTTGATATGGAAGTTGAGGAGGTGGGCCACACTTAGAAATTTCTTGGGAGATTGGGTTGCTTAGAGAGGCTTGGACGTGTGAGAGGGAGGGAATGAGAGAATGAGAGAGAGAAAGAAATAAATTAAAGGAATAAGGGATGGAGGGAGTGGTGTTGTAATAAATGGGGATGGGTTAAGTTGAAAAATGGGTAAAGGAGGGATGGTGATGGAAGAGAGAGAGTGGACTTTTGAAAAAGAAGGATGGGTTGTGTGTACTTGTTGTTGGGTGAGGTGGCATGGAGGTATGGTGGTGTACTTGACTTGATTGATGGGATATCTCGTAGAGATTTCCTCGAGATTCGCAACGTGCGGCGTTTCTTCGAACCGAACGCTGACTGACATCTTCCCACCAAGGTATCGGTTCGATGCGTGAGTCGCGGCGTTGGAACCGCGGCGACGGTGCGATCGCTAGGATACAAGTTTCGGATCGATCCGACTTCGGCATGCGGGACTCGGCTTAGGATCGTGCGCAACGTCGAAAATGGGTCGAGGGTTGCCGGAATCTGACCGGTGGAATTGCGGAAGCCGACCGAATGGTACGGTTTAGGTTACGGGTCTTACACACGCTTCTTCTGGTAGCCCACCATCCAATGGTGTTGAGGGACTTCTATTGATGAGATATGCAGCAGTATTCACAGCATCTGCCCAAAAGGTCTTGGGCAACCCTGCATGTAACCTCATGCTCATGGCGCGCTCAAAGATGGTCCCGTTAATGCGCTCAGCCACACCATTCTACTATGGTGTCCCTGGAATCGTTTTCTGATGTTTGATTTCATTTGCTACACAATACTCCTCAAACCTCTTATCACAATACTCTCCCCCATTGTCAGATCTAAGACACTTTACTGTTTTACCTGTCTCATTTTCTACCATAACTTTCCACTTCTTAAATATATCAAATACATCAGATTTATGTTTTAAGAAGCAGACCCACAATTTTCTACTAGCATTATTAATAAAGGTAACAAAATAACGTGACCCACCAAGAGATAATACCTGTGCCGGTCCCCACACATCGGTGTGTACAAGCTCCAACAGATGTGTCTTTGGAGCGCGTCCCGTCTTCTTAAAGCTTACCCTCTTCTGCTTGCCATACACGCAGTCCTCGCAGAATTCCAAGTCAATAGACTTCAGCCCTGGTAACTTCCCTTTTGACAATAGCACTTTCATCCCTTTCTCACTCATATGTCCCAGCCTCTGATGTCATAACTGCTCATTCACTCCAGTTGATGCGACTACGAGTGAACTATACGATCCTGAAGTCACGTACAAAGTATCTTCCTTTTTGCCTCGAGATATTACCAAGGCACCTTTTGTGATCTTCCAGGAGTCACTAGTAAATGTCGTCACATAACCAATATCGGCCAACTGTCCCACTGAGATCAGATTATGTTTCAAACTCGGTACATGTCTGACATCCTTCAATTTCAAGACCGTTCCGTCTTTTTGATTTACATGAACATCCCCCTTTTCAATAATATTGCACGGCTCATCATCACCCAAGTAGACTCTCCCAAAGTCACCTGACACATAATCACGCAGAACTTCCTTACACGAATTAGTATGAAACGAAGCACCCGAGTCTATAACCCAAGACTCATTCCTCGCATCAAGAGATAAGATCAACGCCTCTGTGTCGCTCTCCTCAGACAGATTCACTGAATCCTTCCCGCCTTGAGAGCTTCCTTCTTGTTTCTTGAGCGCTTACAATCACGTTTCATGTGCCCCTTCTTACCGCAATGCCAACACCCGTCTTTGTCTTTCGGTCCCTTAGACTTCTTCCTCGACTTAGAACACCCGTGTTTATTGCCTCCTTTGTTCAGCGATCTTCCTCTTCCTTCAACGTTTAGAGCATTCCCCGAGTCCCCTGAAACTCCTGATGCTTTCCTTCTAGATTCTTCGCTGAGAATTAGACCGGCTACATCATCAAATTTTAACTTTGTCGACCCTGAAGAATTACTCACAGCAATCACCAAACCATCCCAACTGTCTGGCAAACTGGATAAGATCAATAATGTCCTGACCTCATCCTCAAAAGCAATGCCAACGGATTCCAACTGGCTCGTGACTGTATTGAACTCGTTTAGATGTTCTGTCACGCTCCCACCATCTGACATCTTCATGTTGAATAGCTGTTTCATAAGATGAACCTTGTTGGATGCTGAGGGCTTTTCATACATGGTGGCTAGGGCTTCCATTAATTCTTTTGTCGTTTTTACCTTGGATATATTGAAGGCGACGCTCTTAAACAAAGAGAGTCGGATCGTTCCTAAAGCCTTCCTATCCAGTAAAAACCATTCATCATCTGTCATCTTTTGTGGTTTATTCTCTTTTCCTCCTAGAGGAATATAGAGGTCCTTCTGATACAGATAATCCTCCATCTGCATCTTCTAGAAGGCAAAGTTTGAACCATCAAACTTCTCAATTCTAGTTTTCCCATCTTCTGCCATCGCTCCCAATAAAACTAAACCAATAGCTTTGATACCAGTTGTCGCGCAGCACGCCAACAACGCAGTGAGCCTATATCCAATCTTAGGGCTCACCCACAAACGATAAACAGGAAGAAATATAAACTAGAAAGGAATAAAAGCATTCAAACAAACCACAAGACAAGATATACGTGGAAAAATCACAAACTAGGGTAAAAACCACGGATGCAAAATTCCACTATGAAGAGAAACGAAGATTACAAGGCAATATACTAACCTCTCCCTTGGAAGTACAGAGAAAATCCATTGCCCACACCTTAGAATAATTTCCTAATATTCACCTTAACCCTAGAATAGCCCTAGGGACCCCAATTTATAGTTTTGGCAACTTCCCTTTCGCATCCCAGTTGCGAAAGGACTTGCGACATGAAATCTGCGAAACTCCTTTCGCATCCCATTTGCAAAAGGACTTGCGACACGAAATATGCGCAACCTCGACTGGTGGTGGGTGGCCCTAGATGTGGCTCCACTTCTCAACAGTAAAACCCTCCAAGCAAAATAGGATATCTTAGGGGGAAGCATGGAGTGCTAGACCCAAACTGCCCAATTTTTCCTCTGCCCACTCGATCGAGTAGCCTGCCACGCTGACTTGACAGAGAACGAGCCCGACGGTTCTAACGGCCAAATGTACGCGTCTGGGTCCTCAGAGGTGCAGAATCCACCATGGAAAATAAAGTCTATGACTTCCTGAGGGAGAAAAGAGTAAACAGAGGAGGGGGGAAGTGGACCGTTTGGGCCAAGAAAGTCCCTAACCTTCATTTCCAGCAGTCCCTCTGAAAAAGGGGTCAAGGCACGCTGTTGCAGGCAGCCTAGATTAGTCCAATTTTCCTTCCATAAGCTACAATTCCCTTGGCCCACCTGGCATTGGACCGAACTATCTATGAAATGGAGGTAGGATCTAATGCTTTTCCACATAGGTGAAGGCGCAGGCGACGTTTCTGGGCCACCGTCCAAATTTCGAAGATCGCGTTGGTACTTGGATTTCACCAAATCCACCCATGGGCTTTTGTTCTGCCCAAATTTAACCGCCCAGGCTAACTTGATCCTGAAAGCCATCATGATCTCTTTAAGGGGGCGATTTCTCAGCCCGCCTTCGCTTGTGGGTTTGGAAATCCTCTTCCAACTAATCCAATGCAGCTTTCTGTTGACATCTAACCAACCCCAGAAGAAAGAAGATAGACATTTCTCCAGAGAATCTAGAACCTGGACCGGGACCTGCGAGGCGGCCAACGTATGCACCGGGATGCTACACAGAACATGGTGAATGAGGGTGGCCCTCCCGGCCTGCGAGAGGCATTTGGCCTTCCAGCCACTAATCAGAGCCTCTATTTTGCTGAGCAGGGGCTAAAAGATTGCACTCTTCACCTTGCCCCTTGCAATCGGAACACCCAGATAGGTGGGAGCAAAGGGGGCCATCTTAATTCCTAGGCAACTCTCAATACTTCTAATCCTAGATGACGGAAGCTTGTCAGAGCACATAAACGAGCTTTTTTCGAAATTTACACGCTGGCCCGACGTATATTGGAACTCAACCAGGAAGTTTTTCACAGCTCGCAACAACGATAATCCTTCGTTCGTGAATAGGAGTGTGTCATCTGCAAAAAGAATGTGGGAAATGACCAGACAGCCTTGCTTTAGCTTGTAGGGGGAGCACTTTCCTATGGTCGTTAAGGATTTGAAACCTCTGCTAAGCACCTCGGTCACCAGAATAAATAGACTTGGCGATAATGGGTCACCTTGTACATTCCTTTCGTCTTAGTGAGTCTCACCTATGAATGGATTTGATGAAATATTGACACCATAGGCCTCACACATACTTATTGTTGGCATCCCATCCATAATGTGCCCTATAGTATGCTCCATCTGAGTTGTTGTGGATCTTGCTGATTTTTTTCCCCAGGGCCTAGCATTGAGGAGTGCACTTCTGATGAAGTGGATTTTCACTAAGAAATGCCATTGGGATTTAATAAACCTATGAAACATCCACTAAGACCATTAATTTCTAATGTGTTTTTCTTTTCTTTTCTTTATCAAATAGGTTTTTCAGTTATGTTTTAAGTTCTCTTTGGATAATGGGGGAATTTTTTATTTTTTTAAAAAAAAAGATGGATAACTTTTTCTATCACAGGATGCTTCTAGAAGCAATCATTAGCTAATTAATATGCTTAGATTCTCATGACATATGACACGAGGTAACCATTATAAGGTCTTTATAACATTTTAAACAAAACCCTGAAAAAGAAATCCATATTTCAGTAATGCACATAAAAATCTTAAGAAATAATCATTAGTTAATCATTATAAATTTTCTTTTCTTTGCCTACTGTCCAAATAGGCCCCATTGTATCAAATGCATTATACGACTAAAGGTAGAAGCGAAAAAAAAAAAAAAAAAACTAGTATTCACATGCACAACACCACCTGATGTGTGGACAGGCATGATGCAAGGGTCGATATTTCCAGTGGCCACACTGGATGAACGGCTTAGACCACACACAACTGAACGGCCTAGATCAGACATATCTTGCAATCTTGTCTGTCAACACCAACAAATAAAATGCAGTCCCAATCTATAAAAAAAATTAAAATTATATATATATATATATATATATATATATATATATATATATATAGAGAGAGAGAGAGAGAGAGAGAGAGAGAGAGAGAGAGAGAGAGAGAGAGATGTTATTTTGAAAGGAGTAAATGCCTCTCTTAAGTGCAATTACCCGGAAGTATACAAAATGTATGATACCTGCTAATTGTCTTAGCAACCCAATAAACTGAACAACTAAATCCTAATCATTTCTTAGTCATGGAAATGACAAGATTAAGGTGTTTTGTTTTCTCTTTTGAAAGGTGCTCAGCAACCTTGCATGTGAACCTCCGGAACAGATCTTCGATTATCACTTCTCCAAAGTGACTCACAAGCATTGACTCTGAGATGGCTCTTACACTCTTTGCAACATTTTGCGCACTCTTGAATTCGTCGAACACAAAATTTTGATCATTGTCATCGTCAGTAGGATCCCAATTCAGTTCTTGAACTTCTAAACGGTCGAGATTGAAGGATCCATCTGCCTTGATCGCATCTTTTAGCTCCTGAACGGATGGTGTATAGTACGGCATGTTGTATGAAGTCACTTTGGCCTCTTCAACAATTCCCTATATTGAATTTAAGTTAATTTAGTACCTAAACAGATCTTGATCTCGTGTGCTATTGAATGGGAATCGAAGATCGTGAAGTACCGTTCAGATTTTCATTTTTTTCCTACAAGTGGGGCCATGGTCAAATGACCTAAACCGTTGATATAACAAGCCTCAGCCTGGATGGTTAAGCCTTCTAGATTGGGAACCGCAATTTGGATATATAGTTAATCTAAATCACCTACAAGTGTGCAGTTTCTTGGTGTGTGCGTGCCAATTCCATCACGAAGCTAGAGTATCAAGGTTACACTCTAGCACAAGTAGTCACCATGCTTCAATGTCATGTGCAAAAGGACAAGGGTTACATGATCTTCTGTTGCCCCTAACCTTGCCAAATGAAATGCCTCGTATGCCTATGCGTGTAAGAGGTGGAGCTGCACCGAAAAAGGCAAAAGCATATCATCATTTCACCGAGAGAAATCTTTGCTTTTCACTACTGCTTTCAATCCTAACGCCTGCCATGCTGCTTTTTTATTAGGCTATGTCCAAGGAATTCAGATTCTCTGGTTGCCAAAATCCTGCTTGTTATAATTTAATTGGGCCACATTATTACAGACTGCGTTTAATGTAGCAGTGCTGATAATTAATGTCAGTGATGATATGGACCAATCACCATGCAGAAAACAGAATTTTTTTGCTTGTAGCAAATAAAGGATCCGATTTCTTGTCAAGACTCTTATAACCCTTTTGCCAATAACAATTCACATCCCATGCAAAGCATGTGTCCGTAGGTATCCGTGAATGTGTGCATTTGTATACTAGAAATCATCTACAATATCTATTTCACACTGCACGTAGAATACCCGGGCTCCATGAGCACACCATAAAGCATAAGTAAAATCCTCTCCATCCATCATGTGAGAACCATTATTTTCACCATAGGGACAAAATATAAGGGAGATTAAAAACCTTATATGGGTGACAACAATTAATGGGGACAGTGAAAATCTACTACCAAAAAGCACTAAGTTCACATGTTGTGACCCACTTAAGTTTTTCATAATCAGGCTGATTTTTTTTAATCTTCTCTTCATCTTGGTGAATTAGGTTTGATCAAAGATACATACTATGATTGCCCAACACAAGCCCATTGCTTGGCCTCAAGATCTTCATTATTCTGTGGTGTAGCCCATAAACGAATTTTGGCCTCAAGATCTTACATTGAGAATGGAACCTGAAAAATAGAATGGACTTTATGTATATTACATGGTGGACCCATAGACTAATTGAGTGTTTTACACGCAGCATAAAATAGGTATTGTAGAGGATTCTTATCCGCATCGGAGAAAAGGATGGTGAGCTATATATGATGGAATTTGAATTTATGTACCTGTGAGACCATGTCATTGAGCGACTGTGCTAGGAGGCCCCAGTGGACCCCACACTCTCCGCTATATGGATCATGACTTCTCCTTCCTAACAGTGCCAGGACCATCCGTCCCCCAGCCACCATTTCTCGAGAACGAGAGCTGAGAAATAAAGAGAAATCCCTCTGGAACTGCTCCAGGTAAGCTTTAAACACCAGAGGAGGGCTCGACTTCCCAATGTAGATGTTCCCTTTGTTTAAGGTAATGCCATTTTCACTCTCAAGTAGTGTAGGGACCTGCCATTTGGTTTTTGGGAGAAAATTAACTTGTTTGACTCTGCAGATTGTTAGGAAAGATATACAGCTATGCATAGGATAGAGATTATATATCTTAGATTTACATTGGTTGTGCATGCACATATTCTAAATGTAATGTTCTTGTGTATAAATTAGGTATTAATAGAATACTATATACATACAATCCTCTGTAATGTTCTTCTTCTTCTTTTTCTTTTTTTCTTTTTTCTTTTTTATTTTTTATTTTTTATTTTTTATTTTATTTTATTTTATTTTTATTTTTATTTTTTGAGGAAAGGTGGGATCACTCCAAGACCTTTATTGGCCAGCCGAAAAGATTTACTACTTCAGATGGGTACCACAAAAAGGGCAGTACCTCAGCTATCATATATCCCAAACAAAGAAAAACCCCTGCAACGTAAACACTAGATAACATGGAATGGAATGTGGAGAAAAGGAAAGGTAAATATCATCATCTTTTTATCTATGATAAGCCTTAAATTCACAAGAAAAAAAAAAAAAAAAAACTTACCACTTTGAATCAAATTGATAATAATGATTTATTCACACTTGATATAGCTTATACATACATGTACTTTTAATTCATAAACTTACTAAAAATAATAACGACATCTAAATTAACCTACTCTTTTAGGGCCTTTTTGATTCATTGTAATTCATTTGAATTGGAGGTAAAAACCTAATTATACTTTTTTTACATATTTGAAAGAGACACGAAACTCATTATCTTTTCCAGCCATAACTCTGTGGCTCCACCATGATGTATGTGTTATATCCATGTTGCCCATTCATTTTTTTTTTCATATTATTTTAGGGCATTAGCCCAAAAAAGAGGCAAATCCAAAGCTCAAGTAAGCCACACCATAGCAAATAGCTGGGATTGAACATCAACCATTGAAAACCTCTCGAGACTACAGAAGTTTGGATCAGGCTGATATTTGTGAGTTCCCTTCATTCATATCAGTGTCACCCGCCTGAGTAGGTTGGAACTCAAATAAACATCATGGTGTGAGCCCTATGTAGATTTCAATGGTGAGAGTCATTATTCCCATGGATTCACCAAAGAGCTTTATCACATAAAACAAGGCGTGCCTACCAAAGATGTCAACATCTTAATTCTACATCTACAAATTTTACCAAGATAAGTAATAAATGCAATATTCGATCAAATTACAGGTGAATGTAACAAATCAAAGAGGCCCTTCAATAATCGATAAAAGAGAAAAAAAAAAAAAAAAAAAAAAAAAAAAAAAAAAAAAAAAAAAACTCTGAAGTTATGATTGGACTTTTTAAATCCTAAGATAGACTAAAAACAAATAAAATCAAAATTTATTAAAACTACTAAAGTATGAACTCAAACTAAAATTTAATCCCCAAAATGACTTTATTTTGTCAAGAGCTTACTAATAATAGCAATTTCGATAACCGTTCATAAATTTATGCCAGTCAAAAGTATAAAATGCATATTAAACTATTTTCTTTTTTATGGGATTGTTCTATTTTTCAAATTATAATGTAAATACATAATAAAATAGTCATCATGACTTACACTTATAATTACAACTCTTACTCCAAGGCTTATGTTGATAAGTCTAATATTTTAGCACAAAATAGAGGTTGAAAAACATTTTGAGTGCAAAAATTGTAGGGGGCAATATAACGTATATGTCATATCCATTTTTTTCACATGTTCCACTGAAATATTTTAGGGCATGAGCTCAAAAACAAGGCAAATCCAAAGCTCAAGTGAACCACACCACAATAAACGGTGGAAATTGAACGCCTACCATTGGTAACTCTACGGAGGTCGCAAAAGTTTTGGATAAATCGAATTTGTATAATTTTTCCTTTATCTATGATTGTATGACCTTATGAACAGGTTGGATGACAAATAAACATCATTATGAGCCTTAGGAGAGTTTTAGCTTTCAATAATTGAAGTCAATTACTATTTAATGTGGTGTGGTCTACTTTTTTTTTCTTAAAAAAAAAAAAAAAAAAAAAAAAAAAAAAACACACACACACTCATGCCACAGTGGGATTTCACTACCTATGGATACTCGAACCCTTGACCGGGTGTTGAAACTCCTGAGAGTCTACCAACCGAGCAAGAGTAAGGATCCATGGTGGTGTGGTTTACTTGAGCTTTAGATTGACTTTATTTTTGAACTCATATACTAAAATGATGGATTAATAGCATGGATATAGCATTTTTATCACGGTGAGTTCTATTATCTTTGACCTGCTGTTCCATTATTTAGCTCATAGAATTACATGAAATTCACATGAATTCACATGGTTTCAAGGCAACAACCAAATAATGGTGAGAAATAATAATGACCCATTTAGCCTTCCCAGTCCTACCTGATTTCTTTTAACCCTGTACTTTACAAATGCATCCGGACACATGCCACATCACATCATAATCTTCAACTTAATGTCATTTCTAATAAAGTTGGAAAGAAGGAAAAATATACCCATGGAAACATACATATATTTTACCTTTGAAGAAAGTTTTACTTTTAAAAAGATATTGGGTAGAGCATATCCAAAACTTTTGGACTTCACACAAGACAATGCCACGTGTCAACTAAAAAGAGGAGTGTAGCTACTTTATACCTAGCCATATAGAAGTAGAGTCCGGATCCTCTATTACCAGGTCAATAGAGAATTCCTAATACCCTAAAAATCATTGGTCCACGTCAACACTCACTGAGAAAATAAAAAAATTAAAAAAAAAGCTTCGGACGCCAAACCACTAGGGTAACAGGAAAATCCTGTTGACCCGATTACAGAGGATCCCGACTCATAGAAGTAGCATTCCTCTCTCACATACGAGATGTTTAAGATGGTCAAATCAACGAAATTTGTGTCACTGGCCAATACTGAGCGAACCCAGTTCACATGGCCCACATTTGTGGTATACAATTTCGCGGCCCAACAATGATGGGTCCGGAATCCTCTACGGCACTGGTTTTAGGCAGTGGGTAAACTGATAGGGGTGTACATTGAGTCGAACCGAGTCAAGCTGGCCTCAGCTCGACGCAGCTCGGCCACTAGCTGACCTCAGTTCGAACTCGGCTCAGCTCGGTCCTCGAGCCTGACTGGCCAGCTCGGGCCAGTTCGAGCCGAGTTTACCTGTGCAGCATTTTCACAAACACCTAATGTGCACCTTCAAAATCTTACTGTAATTAAGACAGCAGCAATGGTTTTACAGGTATTTTATCAAACACCTTCTAAGCAACATAAAAACCAAGAAGAAAAAAAAAAAAAGGATATTGGTTACATATACATACATTCCTTGCCACCAGCCACACTTCGTTGGGTCATTTCATCAAACACTTGGTGAGCAACATCAATATCAAAGTAACCGAGTCACCAAACTAGTTTGATCCGAGTTCGATTCAAGCTGGGTTCGATCCGAGTCAAATGGGCCCATTTGTCTTAGTAAATTGGTAATGAAAATACTGACCTGAGATAGCCAATGCAGGCTAGCAGCAGAATGAATAAAATGCAAGCTACTGTCTGGAAATAGCCTCCCATAGAAGGATCCCGGCACGCCTGCCAAGTAACATGGGCTGAAACCATTCCCCCTCTCTTTCCTGAGTTTCTCATGGAAGCTAGGCAAGGACCTGAAAAGGATGTTGAAATCATTGCTGTAGAGGTCGTTTAGGAACACTCGGAACTCGGGCAATGGACGGCCTATATCACGACATCGCCCGTCAATGGCATCGATGATCTCAGAGATGACCAACAAGGTATTGGGCCCAGAAGAGCAGCCTAGGTCTGCTATGCTCAACATCTCCGGTGAGGTGGCTTTGAAAAGATCTAGTATAGCATTTATAACGATCGGCTTCGCCTTGTCGATTGCCGTTCTCTACACAAGCAGAAGAAAGATGAACTTGGGGTCAAGGATTGAAAATTCGTTTCAGGGCAGCTTGTTGGGCTTATACAAAACTGGTTCGTATTCGTATCAGGCGATACGATATGAACTAGTTTCGGATGATACCAAGGTTTAAAACAGAGTACTGGAGGGATCGTATCATTCAGTACCGATACGGCCTGTTATAGCCCTTTACTGGGCTGTTTTGGGCCGATGTGGTTGTATCGTTCATGATGAGACCGGTACGATACTTATCAGTCTCCAACCAATTTCAAACCTGCTGGTGAGACATGGGCCTGATTTTCAGACCCAAAAGATGAATAACATGGGGCTATGATTTTTACCCCAGGCCGAGGCCCACCTTTTGACTTGCCGAGAGAGAGAGAGAGAGAGAGAGAGAGAGAAACCTGCAGTGATGAGTTGTTTACATAGCTGGTATCGCCAGCTCCAGCATTCATATGAAGAACTTGTTGCACTTCCATGGCTCTCTCTCTCTCTCTCTCTCTCTCTCTCTCTCGCCGAGATTCTCTTATAGCCGTCCAACTGAAGGAAACTCATATTTTTGTGAGTAGTCACCATTATATAGGACTTTAAGTACAATTCAAACGTGGCAATACGACTACTCGCCACCGTCCAAATGCATTTCGACGGTTGTAAGCCACGCACGCATGGTTGCTGTAATCTACTTATCAGACCCCTTTTTTTTGTTGTCGTGATCGTGAATGTAGCTTTTTTACTCTTTTATGGGAGTAATGCTCAGGGGCGATTTTCCCCGTTATAGCGACACCTGTCATCTCCTTCCAGCGAGGCCCATAATAATGTACACGTGGCATCCAATCTGAAATGCCGAAAATCGTACCGATCGAAACCTCAAGTGGGCTACACCGTAGGCAAACTTCGGACTAGAAACCTCCACCGTCAAAATCATTCTAGGGTCATGTGATGTTTATATTGCATCCAAACCCTTCATGACCGCTTTGTCCAAGACTTCAATGGATATGTGGGGCCCACCGTGATGTATTGTTTTTATCCACACCGTCCATCCATTTTTGCTATATCATGTTATGGCATCAGTAAAAAATTAACGCAGATTCAAGTCTGAAGTGGACCACACCATAGGAAGCAGACGATGATAATGACTACAGTCATTGAGACCTTTCTAAGGCCCACCGTCATGTTTATTTTCCATCCAACATGTTCATAAGGTCACATAAGCCAACACAAACTCTTGTGGAATTGGGTTCTTGAGTACCCATAGGTGGTGAAATCCCACTAGGTGTGCGTGTGTAAAAATTAAATTAAAAATAAATAAATAACTCCTGTGGAATTCAACCCCGACTGTGCGTCCACTTGAACCCTAGATCTGCCTAATTTTCGGGATCCTCCCCTAAAATGAACTGTTCATATATAAGCTTCCAAAATACAGAAGGAGTTACTCTGCTTTCAAACACTTTTTCTAACTTTAAGATGGTGCGTGGATCTAGCTGATTTTTATCCTCAGAGCTAAGAATCAAGGATAGAACCTTATGGTAGGGATGGATTTCACATATACAATTATCGGGCCCCACAGAGCTCAGGTGTTTTAGCTGTAACAGACCGTTGGATGTAAATGTGGAGTGGTGATGGGTCTTTTTAAACAATTTATTATTTCTTCATAGGAGTGCCCCTACCTGATCTTGCATCCGAGTACATTTATAAACCGTTGATCTGATGACGAGGCAACTCAAAAAGGCAAGATCTTCTTGTCAAGGAGATTTCCAACTAATCCCCATCCATGATGAGGCCAATCAAATTAATGGTCTGGATCACAAAACCATGGCTCACCAGTCAAGATTGAGTTATTGTGGGAAAAACCCTTTTCTTGCTAAGAAGACAGGTAGAAAATTCCTTTAGGCCAGTTGGTTTTCCGATTTCCTATGAAATGCGAAGTAAATGAGTTATTATTATTATTATTATTATTTTCAAGTATTTATTTAACAAGAAATTATGTTTCATAAATTCAAAGTCAAATACACTTGCAAAAGAAATTAGGTAATTATCATAATTATATTTTTACATTATAAAACTATCACTTTAAGATGATTTATGGGTAAAATAAGCCATGCAACGAAATCATCACTGCAGTTAAATATAAGTGACATCACCACACAATTATAAGTGACTTGTGCCTTTGTAATTGAAAATTCAAACAAGGGGATTTTTACAGAAAAATTACTCAAAGAATTGAATTTTACCAAATAGCTCCTGGGCGGTGCTAGTTAAGAGGAGAAATTACTTTGTTGCCTTCCTTCATATTTTCTTTACAAAAAAAAAAAAAAAAATTGGAAATTGCAAAACTGTAACTTGTGGGCCCATGTAGTATGTGTCTAACATACAACTTATCCAACAAATACACACCAACATTATTATTAGACAAATTAAAAATAAGATGGATCCAATTATAAGGTGGGTCAATCTATAAAAAATAATGTAAGGCATTCAAAATATCCCAATTCTAAGTGTAGCCCATCTGATTATCTGATTGACGTGAAGTTTTGTTCATGTTATCACCATAGTGTGGTGTACATGTTTAACCCGTTGGAGGTTTTGGAGGTTATACACATACCATATGGGCTCCACAAGTCTTGAGTTTCATTACTTTTGAAAGAAAAAAATTTTAATATGAGCATTTTTGTAACTACATTACTCAAAAACATCCCCTTGTAATTTCCAACCGGTGGAGGCATATTTGGTAAAATATGGATTACACAGGAATTTTGCAGTAAAATCAAAATCTTTATTACCTCTAAGCAAGCCAAACCCAGAAAGATAAAATAAAAATAAAAATACATAGGATACAAGAAAAGCAAAGGAGACCAGCAAAACTAAAAACAACTGGCGGGCCCACCATTTAGATGCACCTGGGCCAGAGACTAGACGTGTCCATTCACATGGTGGGCCGCACGTGCAGATATACATAATCATGCAATCATGAAGGATGTTGCGAGGATATACACCTAAAATCCTCTCATTCTCCTTGGTTGGGTTGTAAGTGGGCCGAGAAAGTCCATTCGGAACACTAACAAGAGATGGGGTTTTAGGCATGACAATGAGCCCATGGGCCAGGCTCGGTCCTGAAAATTCAAGAAAGTTGAGTAATCAGCCAGGTTCGCGTCTGGAAATTCAAGGCCAGTATGTCGGGCCTAATAAATGAGGCTTGTCAGGCCCTTAATTGTACGGTTCAACTTCAATCAGCCCAGTATCAAGCCTGGGATAACCGACCTTAATATGATCTGTCTCTGGCTCTGGCTCTGGTTGGACTCTCCACGACAAAACAGGGACGTCAATGGATTAGCCTGTCCATCTTACGGGGTGGGTTTTAATTGAAAGATAGGCCCATGGGCTCATATGGGCCTTTATTTTAAGCCGTGTATTAACTGGACTAGGATTATCTACGTGGAGATCTATCTACATGAACCAAAACCAACCCCAGCCCATTTAGGATTTCAAGGATTTTTTTTTTTTTTTTTTTTTTTTATATGACATGCACGGTGGGAACACTAATGAACAGCCCAGATGTTGCATAAAAGTGGGTGGCCAGATTCGAACTCAGGGCTGATTCTGTTGGCCCATCATGGCCATGGGCTGGAGGGGCGGGCTTGGACAAACCTCAGCTGAAGCCAACGACGGTCCTATCGACAAGGCCCACTGTTTGGGTGATCCAGATCACTCCATCATAACTAAAGGGGGGGATATGGAAAGAGATGTAGCAACAACTTGGGTTACAGCCTTTAGGGATATGTTACATACTAGAAAAAGACAGCCATCCCAAAGCACGTGCTTCTATTTAAGATGCTAGCTGTCGAGACTAGAGTAGACTCCACCATTCATCTCATCCTATTTTTCATATTTTTGGCCTGTTTGGCCCTTCCCCAAATTGCGATTTGGGCTGATAACGTGCAGAAAAATATCCACACCGTCCCATCATCAGGGGACCCCGTGATATAGATTTTCTGACCCAAGAATAACGTCGGTCCACTAACAAATGTACAGCTGAAGAGAATTTGGATGTAAGTTTTCTAAGCCGCCCACGTGTTTCTTACATCATGGCCCACCTGCTGAATGTATCAGCCTGATTTTCAGATGAGAACAATATCTTCAAGGTCGGACCCACCTGGTGGATGGCTTCGATACCGCACCTATCTCCCATGCTGGACTTTGTAATGAGGCTGTAGTTGGTTTGCCTTAGCAATTTGATGAGGCCAGCCCCACTCACACACATATGGGGGCCGTGATTTGATGATGCAGACCGTTGATCTACGGTCTCCCATCTAAGATGGCGACAGCCCCCAAAACTCTCTCGTAGGGGGAAAAAACAAATATAGAGCTATCAACATTATATGGTAAAAGCACCAAAGACGAAGAGTTAGGATCATCTGATCCAATCCTGAAGATCTTAGGATCTGCCCTCTCCTACCCATGAGTGGGATTCGTTGGATCATCGACCTGGATTACAAAATCATGGGCCCCACATATATGCAGTTGGGACCCACAGAAAACTGAGCAATATTATTGCAATCCATCCTTTTTTCTCTTCTTCTTCCTTTCTTTCAACCTTTTACACAAACGTTGTGAAGTAGAAAGATCATATCAAGTAAATGAGCAGAAAAAGTTGGTGCCTTCAATCTGGTGAAAAACAGGAGATTTCGATCCATTGATATTAGTATCAACCGAATTGAGAAAATCCCGAATTTCCCGGTTAACTCTTTAGACAGTTTTGGACATGTTCGATCGATCAAATATTAGGTCTTGATCAATCGAAATTATTCAGAAAATACAAATTTGCTCTCTGGATACTTTTGAGCATGTTCGATTGATCGAACATTAAGGCGACGATCGATCGATCGATGTGGGAGTACTAGAAAGTTTTCTAGGGTTTGAAATTGAGGGTTTTGAGAATTTGTAAATCGCTTGTCTCTTGTAATTCTTTGTTAATAGTGGATCGTTTTGTCGCTTGGTGCTATAATTTTTTTCACAAATGGGTTTTTTCATGTAAATCACTGTGTTATATGTGATTGCTCGTATTTTTTTTCCCTCTATTGCGTGTTTGAATCGCTATAATTCTGCTTCCATGCCTAATGTGTGGTAGTTGTGCACAACAAGTGGTATCAAAGCGTAAGGTATTACGTTAAGCTTTTAAATCAAATCTGAGACATGGCTTCCAAGGGATCAAATGTTAAATACGAGATAGAAAAATTTACAGGAAATAATAACTTTGAATTATGGAGGTTGAAGATGAAAGCCTTCTTGATTCAACAAAGACTGCAGCAGGCACTCCTTATAGTAAAGTGAGATGCCTTAAAACTATGGAGGAGGATTGGGAAGACTTAAATTAAAAGGCGATGAGCGTAATTCAATTGTGTTTGGTCGATGGTGTCCTATACAGTGTAATCAAAGAGACGATTATCACAAGCTTATGGGCGAAGTTAGAAAGCATCTATATGACAAAATTGCTCTCCAATCACTATATCTGAAGAGATGGCGAAAAAATTGAATCTCAATTAGCACGTTAACGCATTCCACAAA
The DNA here is from genome assembly GCA_021015155.1 of Magnolia officinalis. Classification (NCBI taxonomy): domain Eukaryota; kingdom Viridiplantae; phylum Streptophyta; class Magnoliopsida; order Magnoliales; family Magnoliaceae; genus Magnolia; species Magnolia officinalis. The sequence goes on along the minus strand of JAJHSJ010000016.1, from coordinate 62,831,614 downwards.
CTAATTTACAAACTAAAAAACCTGGAGGTGAAGATCGATAAAGAAGATAAAGCTCTGATATTGTTGACACCCCTTCTAGATTCCTATGAGAATCTAGTGGATACTTTGTGTCATGGTAGCGATACATTTGACCAAGACACTGTTATCTCATCGTTTCAGTCGAAGCAATTGAGAAGGAAGAATAGTGAGGAAGGTACATCTGCGAATGCACTGGTTGCAAGGGGAAGAGCATCTGAGCAAGAGAAACGAAAATCGTGATCAAGGTCTAAGTCGAACGGCAAAGGGAAGTCGGAGTGTTAGAATTGTGGTAGAATGGGTCATATGAAAAAGGATTGCACAAACCCTAAAATGTGGAAAGATGAGAAATCATATACTTTTCCCAAAGAGGCCAATTCAATGGAATCCAACGAGCCGATCAGTAGTTGCAATGTATTTTCCGTGTCCAAGGTTAGACACTTGAAAAATCAATGTATCTTGGATATTAGGGGATTGTATCACATGTGTCTTTACCAAAATTGGTTCACCACGTACAGCGAGTATGATGTGGCCTAATACTTATAGGCAATGATCATGCATGTAATATGGTAGGGATTGGTTTGATTCAAATATGAATGTTCAATGGGATAGAGCGTACATTAACAAATGTGGACACATTCCAGATCTAAAGAAGAATCCAATATCTCTAAGAATGTTTAATGCTCTAAGATGTAAGTTTTATAGCCACGACGGTGTTCTGAAAGTTTCTAAAATGGTAATCACTATAATGAAGGCACACAGAAGCGAAAACCTCTATAGGTTGATCAGTAGCACTATATCGTATGGAACCGCAGCGACTGTAGTAGACTTCACATCGGCTCGTTTGTGGCATGCACACCCGGGCCACATGAGCGAGCATGGTATAAAGGTACTACTTGATTATGGTTTAATTCATGCTTTTAGAATTTTTGATATAAATGTATTTGAGCACTGCATATACGGTAAACACTCAAAATTGTCTTTTAAAACTGAGAAACATAATAATAAAGGATTGCTTGACTATGTGAATTTTGATGCGTGATGGCCATCGCACATTGTTTCTTGAGAGGGGTCATCGTTTTTTGTCATATTCATTAATTATTACTCTAGAAAGATGTGGGTTTACTTCTTAAAATGTAAATTCAATGTTTTCACCACCTTCAAGCAGTGAAAGTCATTGTGGAAAAACAGTCAAGGCGAAAACTGAAAGTACTCAGGACTAATAATGGTTTAGTGTTCATTTCTACAGGATTTAATCAGTTTTATAAGGATAATGGGATCGTACAGCATAACACGGTGAGGCACATACCATATCATAATGGTATGACAGAACGTATGAATCAGACTTTCTTGAAGAGATCCCGAAGTATGTTAAGTAATGTTGAGTTAGGCAAGCATCTATGGTCGGATGCTATTAACACGGCTTGCTACTTAGTGAATCGGTTTCCATCTACATCGATTGATTGTAAAATTTAAGAAGCAATGCGGAGTTGTCATAAAGTTAACTACTCAGGGCTGCGTGTATGCACTTGTGATGCTTATTCTCATGTACTGTCAGTTGAGAGAGATAAGTAAACCAAATGGCTAAAAAGTATCCATTTGTTGACTATAGTGATAGTGTAAAAGGATACAGGCTGTATGACCGGGTCACACAGAAGATTTGATGAAGATTCTTTATATCGAAAAGATGAACACAAGGAAACTGAAAAATCAATTGTTGACATTGAAATAGATAGAGGTGAAGCACATATAGAAGCTCAGTCGCAAGAAGAGATGGTTGTACCACCTATCAGAAGAAATCCACCAAGAAATTGTAAAATGCCGTCGCGATACAGAGATGACGCAAACGTTGTGTTTTCCTTCAGTCGCAACGAAATACCTACTTCGTTATATAAGAGGTATAACTGACTACATCTTATCATTCAGAACATCTGAGGAGAAATTGTTAAGCTATATAGACGCCAATTATACTAATAACCTGGATATCAAAAGGTTAATGTATTCTAAGACATTTTCGACACATATTGCAATGAGACCCAAGAGATCGACCGCATGGGAGGTCGACCTCTTTTCCCTTTGTACATTGTGGCACACATCACATTGGGTGCGTTCAAAATGAAAGAATGAAAAATGTTAAATGCTCCCTGAAAGATTGCGTCGGTTCACAGGGGTGCAATCACAGTTTGTACCGTCAACATGCATGACAATTTAGACTAAGCTTCCCACATCTCAGGAAGTGATTGGACCATGTCAAATCTGGCTAAGTTAGGGCCTCACAGAAATCCATGTTTCCTCCTCACAGAAAAAGGTACTTTTCAGGGAATGAAATAACTGAATTGCCATTAGAATAGTGCATTGTGGGCCCACATCGTTTGTGTGTGATATCCAACGCATTCAGGTAAACTTAAAAATCATGTGGATCCAACATCAGGTAGGCTACACATGGATTTTTATTTTTCTGGGTGGTGCAATTGTTTTTTTATGATTGTGGCCCACTAATGATTAGATCACTTTCAACTTTTTGTTTATCTGATCATCATAATGGGGGCATACCTGCTGGAATCATTGGTCCGATTCTTGTGACTCTTGCCTGATAGTAGAAGAACAGGTTTTCAATACCCTGAGAAATCCATCAATCTATCTTTTCTCTCTTTCAAGCTTTTCAGCATGTTTGGCGACACACCCATGTGTAGAATTTGTACCATGGTCAATTTCTTCAGACCATTCATTATTTTTGTACATGTTTGGCCCACCTGATGATCATATGTAGGCCTATATTTTTTTACATATGGCATTGATACCGTTTGGATCACCTAACAAGCGGATCGGATCATGTAGAAATGGGCCTTTTCTCCACCATCCATACTCTTTTTCTTTTCTTTTCTTTTCCTTTATTTTTTTTTATTTTCTATCAAGGATTCCACTTGAAAATTCACATTCAATGCCAGTGAGTTTTCATAGGTGGTCCAGTCAAGAACCTCTGCAACCACATTAACTTCTACCTCCCTCTTTGCCCCATTCCTCTATTTAGTCCTCCACCAATCTCCCACCAAATATACCCTTTTTCATCAAGTAAAACTGATTTAAAAATATCAAAATAGCATATAAATTGAAGGGAGATAATACATGCACCCTAACATGTGATATAAACAAGCATTATCGGGACTGTCCAAATTGTAGGCCCAGTCGTCAATGGAGCATTGCCTGAAATTTACACCAACTGAACCATCTTAACCATCCGGTTTGTGGCCAAGAAATGGATGATGGTATGCAGATGAAATTCAATGGGAAAAAATACACGGTTAAGATCATCTGATCAGTGCGATTTCGTGTTGTGCTCCATCCATAGGAAGGCCCACAATTTGGACTGTCTTGATGGACATTCGTGCGTTGCATGTGTAAGGTGGATCAACTCAGTAATTTGTGGGAGCCCAACAATAGAAAGGGATACTTGTAAATACCTCCTCTCTTGTTTCTGACAATTGTAAATACCTCCCCCATTGGTTGGATTATTACAAGTACCTTCCTCTGCAGCTCTAGTAGGGCGAGTTGATTTTGATTCAAATGACAAAATACCCTGAGATTAAGAATCATGTGGGGCCACTGTTATGTATAAATGGTATCCAACACGTCCAGTGGAGTATCTATGCTATAAATATTGGACACTCAAAAGTGCAAGTTAATCCAATAATCAAAAAACCTCTAAATTTACCTAGTGGACCACCAGATGGTTTGATCAACATCGTTTTTGGAGTTTCCTATTTTCATGGTGGCGTGATCAAGCTAAATAGTTTAGATGACTTACTTGCACTGTGGTAGGCCCATGCCTCTACAACTAGTTACCTAAACAATAAGCATAAAAGGCATATTTCTCAAAGAACTTTTTTTTTTTTTTTCTTTCACACAGACACACACCCCCACACACTCACACTGTAGGGAATTTCACCACCAATAGATACTCGAACCCTTGACCAGGTGTTGAAACTCCTGAGAGTCTACCAACAGAGCAAGTGTAAGGATCCTCTCACAGACAAGTATACCAACACACGCCATATGGGAGAATCTGCCACAAATCCATAAACTAAGGGAAGGTACTTAGTGATAATCCAAATCATAGGAGAGGTTTTTTTTTTTTTCACACAAAAAATGGGCACTTGAACCCAATGACTTCAGTGTTGAAACGTAGTGTATTTACTACCAACCAATGGAACCGGACCTGGGGGAGGCATTTACAATTGTTAAAAAATAGAGGGGGGGATTTTACAATTATCCCAAAAGGAAAAACTTCCAAAAAAACAAAAAACAAATAAATAGAAGAACTTTATAAATAGAAGAAGCATGGTATCCGCCCACAGCTGCCTTTATTCCATTACCTTACAAATCAGAGAGCAGTTCTCAATCACGAAAATGTCAAAGGTTCTATATTCTCTATATTTCAATACATCTTCATTTCCTAATAACCTGTTTAGCTTGTTTTTAGCAATGTTTTCATGATACATATGTTTGTTTCATTCTCTTCTCTCTCTCTGACACTTTCTCAGAACTAGTACTAAAAGTCCTTACTATCATTTCAGAAAACTGTGGTGTCAGTGGACATGCTGTGTTCAAAGTGTAAGAAGAAGGTGATGAAGTTAGTTGCAGGCATAGAAGGCATAAATTCAGTTGTCCTTGATTCAACAAAAGGGACGGCTACAATCATTGGGGAAGCCGACCCAGCCACGATCATTAAGATGATAAGGAAATTCAGAAAATCAGCTGAGTTTGTGAGTATAGGCCCAGCCAAAGAAGAGAAGAAGGATGAAAAGAAGGATGAAAAGAAGGATGTGTACCCTTGTGTTCCAAGGACATGTCACAAATGTGATACATGGTTTGTGATATCTGAGGATAGTTATGGGCATTGTTCAATACTATAGTTATATAGAGCCCATGATACATGGGTCTTTTTCCGAGGGCTCATCTGACTTTATATTTTCTAAGTAATCTTGTTGTTACATTGTCTAGTGAATCATAATGTCCTTTTCTTTTTCTTTCTTTTTTTATGGATGTGAGACGCTGTTATGATCTTGGATTGCAGTTATTCATTTGGTAAAATTCATGGTTTTCGCCCTCTGGCTGACTATGGGATGGACGCATTTGATCTTGAATTTTTGTTATGGAGGATGGTTCCTGAGTTCATGGTGCTATAAAATTACATCCATTTTCCTTTTCTTTTTTGGATTCTAAGGTTCACAATCCCTTCAATCAGTGACTTATGAATAGATGGTTAAAAATAATGCATCAACAATCTGCACTAAAAAAAAACAACCAAATATCCAAGTGTTAGGACCTTCAAATCTGGAAGAATTTTCAAACGTCCATATCCATGATGAGGCTCTGGATACTAGTACATTACTTGGTATACCTAAAAAATTAAATACAAAAGATAATTGCGTGGGCAATAAAAGTTGGAACTACCCATGCATATAGTGGAACCCACAACTAATCAAACGGATGAGCAAATCACAATCAAAGAGAATATCTCATAAAAGTTAGCCAATGCAAGAATCCAAAAGAACCAAGATCATAAATAGTGGTCCACTTAATACTAAGTCAGAAAAATATCACTTTCTTTTTCTTGCAATTCGTAAGCATTTAGATGGTAAACAAACAAGACCGGATTACTTCAACAATAGGAATACCACACATACGAAATAAGGACTAGCAATTAGGTTTCTACACTGAATGTAACTGATTTGGGTGGCTGAGATTATGTGTATAGGGTGCCAATGTTAGGTGGCCCACTCGGAAATGTTGACTTTGTTTTGACCAGACATCAACATGGCCGTCTATCTAATAAAAATGCTTAAAAGGTATTTATTTTAGCCTAATTTGTTCCAAATTAAGGATCATGTGGATGACTCTTGAGTTCATTTATTTATTATCTGATGTTTAAGTTGTTGGTGGAAAATTGATGTCGTTGGTGGCTATATTTCGCCAACACAACTGTTGAAGAGAATAATGGACGTGTTGTCGAATTAAGGCATTGGTCACATCATCAAGTGTATATGCGCCTCACTGGGTTATAATAGAATGAGTTGGATAGAAAGATGTCAAGACTTCAAAAAGAATGGAGAGTTTCGACAGGTGGGGCACGAAAGCTCATCTTTGTCACGTTGAATCAAATGAAAATTGGAGCAGTGGATGTCCCCACTCCCCACATCGGGTCATGTAGACGTGACAAGATCATGTTTCGACGGACCGTTTTCGATTCATGGCATGTGACATATTAATATAAAATGAAAGAATTAATGGATGTATGTTGGTGTCGATGTCAACGAGGAATCCATACCGCCAAGTCCACTGCGACTTATTTTCAGGGAAAATGACCTAGAAAATTTTGGCCCACAAAAGAAATGAAACGAAAAGGCATGTGTTTTCTACACTATTTGCTCTAATAATCTAAGTTACTCACTTCCTTACTATTCAAAAACAATTACTCAACAAAACAAGGTCCATGGATATTGATTATGAAATTAATGAAGATAGAAGATTTTGTTGGATGGGTCCCATCTTTTGGCAATTATAATAAACATTTAGACCCAAAAAAGAAAACACTCAAATTACAATGTCATTTGACAAAAAGGAAAAACAAACAGTATATGTAATTTCAAGGAGTTCCTTAGTAATATGGACATGATAGGAAAGCTTTAAAGAATATCCTTTTGTAAGCTTGTGAATAAGATACAGGCATGGTATTCCTATGTAGACAAAGATAAGGCTTCCATGGGATAGAGCTTTCCACCTCTGATTGAAAATATTGTATTTTATATGTCCAAGCTAGGTCCTTGGGTCTCTCAGATAGTGAAAAAAGTGCTTGGAAACATTGATTGAGGTAATTTCAATTTAATTTCTTGGTATGGAAGCTTTAGCCTACTCAATTAGCACTGTCAAGTGAAATATTTGGATAGCGGTTAGAACCTAATTCTCTGGTGGTCTTTTTGAATGCTTACAAAATTATGCTTCTCATAAGTTGTTTCAAGTAGACAGTTTGTGCATGGTTTATCAAATTCATTTTTTGTACATCAAATTTAAAAAAAAAAAAAATTAAGTGCCTCGTATTCTTAAAATTTAATTATTAGCAAGGATACTGCATACTAGCTAAAATGATTGAATAAGGCTAAGAAAAGCTTTCCTAATACAATGCATTGAGGCATATAATGCATGCAAATAGAATGTTCTATACAATGTCCTATTGCACATGCATACACATGCCAGATGTGTCGAACATCAAGCATGACCTTGCGCAAAAATGCATCACGGAGAGTCGTAATATGAGACAGGAGTTTCAGGGTCCCAATATGAGACGGAGTTTCATGGGACCTTCCATACAACCTACCTCCATCCACAATGGAGCATGGATCAGGACCATCCAGGTAGAAGCGCTAATGTGGATGGCTCAAAATTATTATTTTTTTTAGTCCAATCTGCAATCCTAGCCCACTTATATGTCCATGGCATCCAATAACTATGCTTGAATTATATACCATATGGGTGAATAGGATCATCAAGGGGTGTCGTTTCATCACTTGGGTGACCCCCAGTAGGTCCCTCTCCGCCACTCCTACATGAGAGGCACAGATGCATGGCAAAAATTTGTTCTGCATCCATCACTTTTTCGACAGCTCCCACGAGCATCGCCAATGGCAAGCCTCACACTAGCTCTGGCAGGCTATCAATCTTTTTTTCTCTGGAACCATGGAAGCGAATTGGGAACGTACACATGCCAACCGGTCACACATGCCAGGCTATTCATCAGCCAAGGCACACCATCTACTCTGGCCAAGAATCAGCCATCCCAGTTCTCAGGAGGCCACGTTTACATAAAACATCTACCAGTGGTCCTCTGTCCAATCATTCATTTTTCTTGAATGCACACTGCCCACTTGATGAATGATCAGTCCGAGGCAATATCAAAGTGGGCCACATTTGACTGGATCCCGCTGCCTGGTTAATCTTATCTAGCATAAAGCGCCTCAGCAATTCTCATCCTGTAAAGCATGGTCATTGAATTTCAGAAGCTTTTGCAAAAAGAGACTAAAATATCCCCTCCAAGTGCTTGTTAGAAATCCAGCAAAACGCATTTGGTCATTTACAAAAGAACCCAAACGCAAAAGGTCAGCACTAAGCAATCTTTATCTTTTCTGTAACAAAAGGCATAAAATAAAACGAAAGCTTGAAAAGAAATTCCTAATCACCTTAGAACCAACATCTTTTGGAACTAAAGGATCCCAGTTTCTAGATACACATACGAACGAGTATAGAGTATATCCACCAGAATTTATTTATCTATATACACTCTCTTTCAACGCACGCCTCTGTACCTGTTTACCTGACAATATCAAAGCAAACCAAGTTAGCTGAACTGATGATAATTTTCTTCAATTAAAAGAAAAAAAAAAAAAAAAGTTCACAATTAGTTTAGGCTGCATTTGGCTCGGGCTGCGAGAAGACAACTTATGATTTTGATATTTTCCAGAATCAACAATATTCTCGTGGACACAAAAGAGCTGTTTCTTTCCAGTAGAAAACACCCAAAAGCCCCACTTTGCAATGTCTAGAAATTCTTTGGAATAGAAGTTCCAACATGAAATTTTATTTTTCTGCTTTCCTAAAATGGCCACGAATCAAATGCAGCTGTTTAAAGCTGCTACACAGCATGCTACCATGAGGCATGTACAGGCAGCAGCTGTGCCACAAGGTGCCCCGGTCAGATTGTGATGATGCCCCACCCGGTGGCATCTTTGCATCAACCTAAACCCTGCTCGAGTGAAGGTAGGAAGCTGGTCATTGAACTTTTGCCAAGCTACCATGATGATTCGTGTTTCAAAAGCCAACTCCCAACAGATGGGACAAGGATATGATGACGACGACAATGATAATAAAGGTGACATTGGTGGTATGCTGTATGTGTGCCAAGCTACCATGAAATTTGTGCTTCAAAAGCTAATCCCCATTAGATGGGATGAGGATTTGATGATGATGATGAGGACGATATGCAGCATGCCCTGCTGCTAATTAACCACAGGATGCAGCCTTGAGAAAAAGGACAATTGTGCCCTCTGAGCTTTGATTTGGTAGGAGTTTATGCATTTAGTGATTAGTTTGAAAATCCAATTGACAACTTGGCAAACACCCTAACTTCATTCAGTCCATCACTACAAAGGGATTTTTACTGCAAAATTCCTCAAAACTTCTGATTTTGCCCAAGAGTTCTTCATCCAATTGGAGTCTAAATTCATGCTTGTTCAAGGGTAAAATGATCCAACTACCCTTTGCCTATTTTTTCCTAAAAAAGTAGCGGAGTTGATAATCGTGGACCCACAGTGTGTGCAAGACATCAACCTGTCCAAAAGGTGCAGCCTACCATGCTGATTAGACAACCCAAAAATCAGGCCAATCCAATCATCAGGCAGGCCACATCAATGAAGACAATATACAAAAAAAAAAAAACAAAAACAAAAACAAAAACAAAAACAAAAAAAACAAAACAAAAAAACTCTAGATTCATGAGTGCCTTACTTTTGGGTCGTCTAATCAGCATGGTGGGGTGCACATTTTTGAAGGGTTTGATGTAATACATCCACATGGGCCCCACAATGCTCCAGTCCACTTTTTAGGGGGGGAAGGGCAAAGGGTTTTTTAGTCAATTCACCCTCCAAAATGCAGTGTTGCAATTTCAATTAATAGAGGGACTTTCTGATAAATTAGAATGCCTCAGGAATCTTGTGGTAAAATCCCTATTTCAAGTAAAAGAGGACGCAATCCCGTACTTGACCTAGTTTTCAATCAACGTGGATTAACATCTCATCATGTTTGAAAATCATCTTTCTTTGGAAATTAAATTACATACTTTTTTAAAGCTTAGTAAAAGAGCTAGGCAGCATTTTCTCCTTTCTTTTTCCTTTTTCTGAACTTGAAAATCAGCTTTCATCATGTTTGAAAATCAGCTTTCTTTTGGATATTAATTTATATACTTTTTCTCCTTTTTTTCTGAACTGGAAAATGCAAGCACTTACTAAAAAAACTAGGATCAGTAGTGAGAAGAGGGATGAAAGAACTCGGAATTTTCAGATCTTTTACAGAGCTCAGACACTAGTCTATATCGCCATCTTCATTTCTATTTTCTGGTGAGGATCATAACCCACGAGCGTGAAGTCGGCCGCCACAAAAGAATCAATATCCTTCTTCTCAGGATTGATCTTCAAAACCTTTATACAAGAGAGACGTAGATATCAACCAAAAAAAAAAAACTACTTTATGAAAATGGGTGAAAACAAATAAATGAACAGCTCAGTGAGTTCAATTTGGAATTTCAGCATTTCCTACTTACAGGGAAAGGTTTGGGGAGTTTTTGAAGCTGCTCCTGCAGAGGCCTAACGTGAGTTCTATAAACATGAGCATCTCCAAGAACATGGATAAAATCGCCTGGAATAAGATCTGAACAGGAAAAAGAACGGATTACTGAGAAAGATAGACAAAAACCTCTATACCAACATACAGACAACAGAGAAAACGACTGGTTACATCCTGGGGACTTTGGGCGGCTTAAATCTATATCAAAGCCAGCTTCTCCAATGCTTTGGAGATTCTTTTCAACTTTACATTCTTTTTTTAAAGAAATGAAAATGCTAAAAGCAGAATTAAAAGATGTTTCTCAAACAGAAATGGAACTTGTTTTAAACAACTATAATTAATTTTTAAAATAATGGAAAACAGCTTTCAGCTAAAAACATAATCTGAAAAAAGATGTTTCTTTTTCTTTTAGCATCTTTTCTTTCTTGCCATTTTTTACTACTATATTTAAAAGGTCATATAGACATTCAAGAAGGGCATCCCATGTCCTATGAAAAAATTACCGCCCATGCTGAAGTGTCCTCATGGATGTAAGACTTCAAATCAGAAGACCTTTATCATTTTTCCTTTGTTTGCATGTATTAACGTATTTTTATAGCTCCTACATTTTATATGGTATGCATCAAAAGGGCATATATTTTGATGCACTATTATCTTAATCATAGCGGACGCATGCTTTAACAAGATCCCCTTGACAGACACTGAGATGTATAACCTCATCGGTCCTTTCAACATGTAACCCTAAAAACACCCAGCAGTACATACATGTAGACAGAGAAAAAACATGTGCTTTGGTCCAGTTCAAAGATCGTAAGATCAGCATACCACAAATATGAGCGATCATGCATGTTAAAAGAGCATATGATGCAATGTTGAATGGCACGCCAAGAACCATGTCCGCAGACCGCTGGTACATTTGACAGGACAGCTCTCCATTGGATACATAAAACTGCAAAGGCAAAATCAGTATCAAAGGCCAGAGGAAGATATCATAGAAGATAATATAATGCACTGTCAAATCCTCCAAGCACCAAAACCAGCAAATAGTGAAAACTGAAAACCTCCCAACTAGAGGTGATTTAATAAAAGTGAATATTTCAGTGTTCTTTCTAAATGACATTTCCAGGTGGCGTGTACAAGGAAGCACCCACATGCCTATCCTTCTTTGCGAATCTATAGTTCAAGCCTCAATTAAAGACATGATACACAAGAATGTGCAACCATTGACAAACAAGTATACAAGAATGCACACCATTGACACCTCAAGAATCATGCTTTATCATTTTCAGATTTAACAACTCAAAGGACAAATTTGTGTTAATTATTAAAATAGGATGAATAAGTCATGCTATTAAGTACCATCAATGTCACACATCCCAAACAGGTAACATACCCATTTCTGATGCTTCAGTTTGAGTTGTAAAAGCCATGCACTTCCATTTATAGGATGCTCTGCTGGGTAATGTATCTACTAGCACCCATAAAATGCACAAAGAAAAGAAACAAATGAAGTTTCTAGTGTCAGCAGTAGGGGTGCAACTCAGATGGGTTGGGTAGGGTTAAATGTCAAACCAAGCCCAACCCAACCTCAAAAGGACCCAACCTGCAAGCCAACCTGAATTCCAACCTGTTGTGCCTGACCTGAACCCAACCCAACTTCCTCTATTCTCAACCATAAACTGAACCGACCCAACCTGACTCAACCCAATCCAACCCGACTTCCTCCATACTCAACCCTAAATAGACCCAACCCAACTCAACCCAACCCAAATACATATGATAATTCAAACCCAACCTAAACCAACCAAATTCCAAACTGGGTTGGCATTTTCCAACCCCATCCCGACCCAAATTTAGATTGGGTCAGCTGGGTATGAGTTGACCAGGACCCAAGTTGCAGCCCTAGTTAGTAGTATAATAATGGGACTATCAGTCGGGTTAAATTTTTGGATCCGCTGACACCATTTCCACCCATCAACACTCACAAGGGAAACAATGACGTAAAATTTCCAAAATAGTATATATATATATATATATATATATATATATATATATATATATATATATATATATATATATTAAAATAATTTATTTTATTTTATTTAAAAAAAAAAAAAAAAAAAAAACTATCTTTTCATGATCTCTTCCACATACGATATGGCATGCCAGTGAATGAGAAAAAAAGACCTCTTTATCAGTAGTATTCTTTTGAATCAATATTAGAGCAGTGTCAACAGTATCGCTCTTGAGGTGTCTATAATAGCACTATCCATAGTCCATACATAAGAACACATACATAACATACACCTAGGTACATGTTGCACCACCTAGAATCACCAGAAAAAGGAACAGAATGTAGCTTTAGAGTGGAAATGATCTTTGCTGTATGATGATTGCCAACCTGAGCAAACATGTGACAAGGTGGAAGTGCCATGAGTTTGAGATCTGAAGGATTCCAAGCTGAGAGAACAATGCGACGATCATCCGGATTATTCTTTATCTTGTTAATTACGTCCAGCAGCTGATCAAATCCTTTCCCAGAGTAATCAGCATGCATGTCAGTATAGCTGTAAAACATACAATCTCTAGTGAGGACCAACCAAAAAGGAAGAACGGGAGTTAATTATATAATAGCTTCTGCCGACCTGGCACCAAAGTGTCTCCACTGAAACCCATATATGGGTCCCAAGTCACCCTCTTCTCTGTCAGTCAAACCAATGCTGAGAGAACAAACGAGAAAAGGTAGTTAGTTTGCATATATTAAGTAGCATTTACACATTTACATTTATTCACGTAGATCTCTCAAGCCACGTTGGTACTTATTGAGGTAGTCTCTGGATGCATTGCCATCCCATATCTGTATTCCTTTTTCCTGCAAAACCTGTTTACAGGAGTACCTTTTAGGTCCAAAACAAAAGGATTACAAGTAGATGAAGGTTCTATGTTGAAAAGAATACAAAATTAACAAATACACTCCGTTTCTTAACTTTTATCAAGCATTCCATCAAACACTGATATGAATAACCAAGTTAGGTTTTCTGAGCTCCATTCATTTCACGAATTGGACATTAAAATTTCATGAATTGAAACATAAAAAAGGAGGGTCAGGGAATTTCATGAATTAAAACACTTTTAAAAAAAGGGGGATCTCCCTACCACCCTCTCAATCCCAAATCTATTTATATGCTGGAGACTATTTGGAATTCTGCTGTGCCAACATTTCAAAAACAGCAATTCACTATCCAAATTGATTTGGGACTGATTTGATTTGGACACAGGGATTCCACAAAACCTACACGTGGGCAGTGTTGCTAAGCCCCAAAAGATTAAAATATTCAACAAAAAGCAGCATATAGCATAACAGCAATTTTGCTAAATTTTAGGCTGCAGCTATGATAAATTTTGAATCAACTGTTAACTTCAAATTTGCTTATGAGTGACCAATGGTATTTCCAGCCTTCTAGTCAGTAATGCATGGAAATCCAAAACCAAGAAGGCTAGCATTGTTTTCCATCAATCATAATCACCAGATCGAATTTCACCATGACATAACTGGCAGATCAATTAAGCCAAGGTCAAAAGCAAGTTCCAGACCATGAAAGGCTGTAAACATCCATATGTTTCAACATTCAATAAACTTTGTTATAGTATACAAAAATAAGTATTTATATATATATATATATATATATATATATATATATATATATATACACAGCAAGAGTGTAGAGCTTCTCCAGATTGTATATATATACAGCAAGAGTGTAGAGCTTCTCCAGATTGTTTGGTCACTACTACCTTTGCATTTGTTGAACCACTGATAAACCACAGAAGTTCTTCAACAACACCCCTCCAAAATACTTTCTATGCACACAAAAAAAAAAAATCTCATTAATAGATGCCTAGAAGCCGCAGAAATGTTGTCACGAAAACATATGAAATTCATTGTCATATTTGACCAGAAGGAGATTGCAGTGTCGAGAAATATTGAACAACAAGCATGATAATAAAAAGGTTGGCAAAAAAAAGAAAGTTATGACCAGCAACAACTCAAGCATGTCCAATCGAATAGACTACAAAATAAGAAGAACCATAGCCACAGCGGAACCATATAGCATTACATGCTGCAATGGAAAATGCAAACTTCAAAAGAAAAGAATTATGTCACCTTAGTTGTGAGAAGTGGAAACGATTTGCGTAGATTAAAACGCATCTGTGTTGGAAGCAAACAAGAATAAAGGTGAATAAAACCCAATTAGTCATTAAACATTAAGGTCTCAAAAGTCCAACTGGTTGGATCATGAGTTTCGGTTCACCCAGTGGACAACTTCCAACTTATTAAGTGCATGCAATGTCCAACCCTTCCAATAGGTGGCCCCACCACAAGGAAGGAGGATCCTGGTACAAAAATCAACCCCCTGCCCCCACCATAAGGAGCTACCTGGTACAAAAATCAATCCCCTCTACTCATCAGGTGGGCTACACCATAGAAAATAATGTCTACCTGTAGATAAATAGCAAAATGCAAGTGTGGGATAATCAATGAGTGGATATGGCTGATTTATGCATGAGGTGATTAATGCAGGGGCATTTTCGCACTGGGCTCGAGTGGGGTAGCCTGTGGGATGCGGGGACACACTCGGAGTGGGCGGCCCGTGTGAGGCAGGTGGCTCGTGTGACACGGTACCCATGTAGTGTGGGGCCTACGAGAGGGGTTCGGCCGAGGTCCTAACCCATGCAATGTGGGGCCTAAGCTATAAGAGAAAGGGATTAATTCACGATGCTCTATCAGTTCGAGCTTTTAAAACAAGTGGTTAATTGTCCTACATCAAAGTGGTATCAGAGCGAGAGATCTCGTGTTCGATACTCCTCACCGAGAGTGATTAATGCAGGGGTATTTTCACACTGGGCTCGAGTGGGGTAGCCTGTGGGATGCGGGGACACAGTCGGAGTGGGAGGCCCGTGTGAGGCGGGCCCCACCGGTGTGAGGCAAATGGCTCCTGTGAAGCGGTACCCATGTGATGTGGGGCCCACGAAGGGGGTACGGCCGAGGTCCTAAACCATGCAATGTGGGGCCTGGGCTGTAAGATAAAGGGATTAATTTGTCATGCTCTATCGGTTCGAGCTTTTAGAGCAAGTGGTTAATTGTCCTGCATCAGTGATCCGCATGATGTGGTCAACCTATCAGACAGCTTGGATGTCGCACTCACATTAAAGGTTGCAAGTTATCCGTTGGGTGGACAGTAACTTATGCTCCAGCCGGTTGGACTTGAGAACTTCTCTTAAACATTTGTAGACTAAACATAATAAAGCTATTAGACAAACTAAAAATATTGTATCAAATAATCTGAGCTGTTGATACCTGACAACCAAATTTTGATAGTGTGCCAGTCCCTGTCCTGTCATCTTTTTGAGTGCCATGTGAAATTATATCTTGCACCAGCCTCATATACATATACTCCTCATGTTTTTCAAAAATCATCTTTGGCAGAAAAGAGAACTTCTCAATCTCAGTGCCTGAATTATTATCTATAATCACCCCATTGTGCATTGCAGGAGGATCCACAGCTGAACTTCTGATGCGAGCATATGTCACGAAAGAATATCTAATGTTGTTCTCTACCAATGGGAAGGATGCATACCATGGCCGGAATAGAGAATCGTCAATAGGAGGGATGAAAGTATCGCATTCAATGCTTGTCTCAATTTCTGTAATATGGACTGCTTCACATCCAGGTGCATTGAGAGCCTCCCTGCAGGTAAGATCATCACCATCCCTTTCAACAGAAAAGAAAGTTTTATTTATAGTGACCTAAATAAGGCCACTAAGAAACATACTACTCACCTTAACACCTGGCCGCCACCTATAACAAAAACTCTTTCTATTGACAAACAATAAGGAGATGCTGCTAACAACTCCAATGCTGAAGCAATACTTCCACACATAACAACATTCTCTGCCGTAGCAATGTCAAAACTCCCGGAACGAGTAAGCACAACATTCAGACGACCAGGTAAAGGCTTATGCTCAAGCGGGATACTCTCCCATGTTTTTCTACCCATTATTACTGCGTTCTTTTTAACAGGATCAGATGTAGCCATCGTGACCTCCTTGAAAATTTTCAGGTCAGAAGGCAACTTCCAAGGCAATTTTCCATCCTTCCCGATACCCATATTTCGAGTTGCAGCAACAACAACTTGGAAAGCCCTTTTGGGATCAGATTGCATATTTGCATCGCCATTCGGAATACTCATTGGGATGTCACCAGAAATAGCTGAAACCCTAACACAATGACTATACTGGGCGAACTTGTTTAAAGTTCCAAAAAGCCGTGAAGCTGGTGTTTTAGAACCAAAGTCAAAGAAGCACCTCCAGCTGAGAACTGGTACAGCCTGAAATTGGTTAAACAAATGGACACAATTACAGACGATGGAAGAAAATTATTTTTAAAAAAAATAAAAATAAAAAATAAAAAAGAAGAAGAAGAAGAAGAAGATTTCTTCAGAACAGGAATTCAGTACGAGAAGTAAATGCTTGAAATTATCTCGAGCATGGTGATAGAAAACCAACCCTTGGAAAGAATATACATCAAAAAAAACACAATGTTAAGAACATTGGATAAACCTTGAAAAATGGAATGTTCCCTGAGCACGAGATCTCAAGTTTCAGCATCTAGACGTCTGCTGGAGGCTAACCAGTTTCACTCCATAATTCTTAACAAAGAAGAAAAAGGAAAAAGAAAAAAGAAAAGGATAACTGGTTATACATATACATATATATATATATATATATATATATATATATATATATTATCCATGAACTCAACTCCTTATCGAGAAATATTAGGAATGCTTGGCAACTATGGAAATCTATGAACAAGGAAGATCTTACTGGCAAATGTACCCAGTTACTTCATTTACAGACAACTAGATGGTTATAAAGATGGCAAAAAAGACGTGCATTTATTTGCATCATTGTTTGTGACTTTACGTGCACTGCAGCCAGTTCAAAATATCCAAAGGAAACGGTCATCATCTTAGGAACCCGAATTTCAAAGAAGGAACATTTAAAACATGTATTGTCTTTTTTAAAACTTTCAAAAGAAATAACAGAAACGTATAATTGAATATAAATATCAATCTTATAGCCCTTTCCTACAAACAGTGTTCTTCCCCCATCTTAAAGCAAGACCCCTTAAAACTCATACTTCAGCTTCCTGTCAAATGGCCAACACAATATTTTGAAACAAGCAGTTAGAATAATGAAGTACAGATGTGAAGCTCTGACCAACTGTCTTTAACCTTAATTACACAAAGACTGTTAATTTCAACAGCAAGAAAGAAAAAAAAAAAAAAATCCAACTAAACATGGTGTTAACTGCAACCAGCTAAACATGCTAGACATATGTAAACCAAACAACAAAAATCATTAGAAGAAAATATAACTTTTAGCTGAGATAATTCTAGATAATTGCACCATGCCTCTGAATTATCTACCAGCTTAGGGCAAGAAAGGAAAAAGAGGACTGAATTCCAATAATGAAAAAGGACTCACAAAAATGTGTGAGAGAACAATAAGAAGCCACAATTTGTAATTTGCAAAGAGCGTGTAAAATCATTCTTCTCTAGAACTTTCAAATTTCTATGAAACAAGTGAAATCCTAGATTCGCCTTCGGGAAAAAAAAAAAGTGAATCCAAGATTTCCTTCAAAATTTTGATAGAATCAACAAAATTTGCAACAGAAAAAAAGAGGGGAGGGGAGAGAGCTTCAACCCAAGCAAAAAACAAGAGAAATACATTATTCTTTTATATTTCAAATACATTCATTAAAATATACACTAAAAGAAAGGAAAACAAAGAATGAAAGCAAAATCCCCCATTTTTTCAAATCAGCTCCAACAAAAAGCTGAAGAAGAGATTTCCAACTTGAAAAAGAAGCAAAAACTAATCAATAACAAAATCATTTGGCCATAACGGCCACTACCATTACCTTTTGTAATGGCCGTTACGGTCTCTTTTTTTTATTGAAAAAAAAAAAAAAAAACAAAAGACCTATATTTGCGCCCTGTAACGGGTTTTAAAAAAAAAACATACGGGGCAGTTACGACCTTTACGGGGGTGTAACAGGCCATTAAGAACTGTTACAGGTCACTTTTTCCATAACGACTGTTACAACCCCGTAATGTATAACGGTTGCCATCGTTACCTTTACATAACGGCCTTTACGGCACACCATGATTCTTCATGATTCATCTTATAACACGATTTTTAAATATATATATATATATATATAAATAAAAATAAAAATAAAAATAAAAAAGGAGAGAGAGAGAGAGAGAGAGAGAGAGAGAGAGAGAGAGAGCAAAGATGATACTTCCAGTATGAAATAATCAAAACGGGTAAATGCCTAAGGGGTCCTTCAGATGCCTGTAACTTTTTGAGTTGTTTGCATTCTGCCTGTTTGGATGTAAATTGTAAACAACTTACAGGCCTCTATTTGTTTCACCAATTACCATGGTTATGTAAAGGAAATGTACAATGATCACAAATTATTTTACTTGTCTCCTGACAATATCTGCATTTCACTGTTGATTCCCATGTTTTGTTTATTAGTAGTAAAATCATAATGATGGCATTTATGCATTATTTTAATGCTAAATCATCACCAAAATACACTAATGCCGCTGTTTGGATTCAATATTTTCATGGTAATGTCACAAAAATGTGCAATGAAGACAAATTCATTTACACATCTCCTGAATACATCTACATTTGACTGACGATTCCCGTGTTTGGTTTAGCGGTGGTAGAATCGTAATGATAACACATTTCTTTTACATTACCAGGGTAATTGGCAAAACAAATAGGCCTTACAGATAAATAGTTTTTTTTTTAATTATTTGGGTAACCTGTAAAGTGTTTATAGGTAAGAAAATGCGTGTTCACAACAAACAAAACTTAGATCAGGGAATCGCTCCAAAATCTTCAAATGACATTAACAAAATTAAAAAATAAAAAATAAAAAGACCATGACATAGGATATATGCCATTAGGTTGAGCCCATATAGCTAAATAATTGATCAATTCTTAGGCTAAACCAATCATCAAGTGGGCTACAAAAGTACGTCCATACATTCAAAATACATGTAAATGTGGAGCAGTTACTTAATATAAGCCACAATCAGATGGATAGAGTTGATATTTGGATAGAGTTCAATATTACAATTGTGTGATAGTTCATATGCCAGATTTAATTAATGATTAAAATAGATTCTCTGATTAGATGGTCATATTTCTTCAAACAAGTGCTCATGGATAATAGATTAGTAGTATCCAATGGTCCTATTTAACAAACAAGTGCCCATAGACGAGATTAACCTATTTGCACAAACAAGTGCTGACGGACCATCTAGTGTTGAGTACATCCAATCATGGTGTGAAGTAATGGCTATTATGTAACAATAACGGTGACAACCATTACGCGTTATGGGGTCATAATGGCTATAACGAAAAAATGACCCATAATGGTAAAGGTGGTAGCCGTTACAGCGACCGTTACCATTATGGCACACCTTGTATCCAATCCATCTCTCATGTGCATCCCTCATCTTCTTCCTGGCCCCAAAAAAATCAGGCCAATATTATATTTAGTTGGGCCATACCACAGGAACGTACACCGGATCAATCAAGCCAATGCAGAAGAGATTAGTAATATACAATGGTCCTATTTAAGAAATGGGTGCAACTTGATCAATCAATCCATAGATTTGTTTGGGGCCCTAAGAGGGCATCATATGACACACATAATGGACCGATTAAATCTCATGCGAGCGTCATCGTGGCCCCAAAATCTCTGTGCATGCGTATCAACCATTGCACAGTACCTGAGTATGAGAGAGAAAGAAAGGGACTAATACTCTAGCAGAGTTTCGATGATAGGTGAGCACATAGAAATTGCACACACGGCATACAAGTAGCCAGATTAAACCATCCAAATTATGGTAACCAGTATAGATGTATCATGAAACAAAAAATGAAGCTTATTTGATTATCTCACTGTCGGATTGGTGGGGATTTATTGTACAGTTAAATGTGAATAAATCCAATGGTCCTATTTCCACAAACAAGTGTCTCCGAAACTTCTACAGCTCCCAAGAAGTTTTTAATGGTGGAAGTTAAATCCCTACTTTGTGGTTCACTTAAGCCTTGGACCTGCCTCATTTTTTAATAATATCTTAAAATGATATGAGGAAAACTATGAACGGAGTGGATAAAACACTTACATCGTGGTGGGCCCCACAGAGCCCTGCCCGGATGGGGTAGGACGCAATCCGTGTCCCCCAAAACAGAGGGTAGGATTGTTTGTTCTTGGTCCTGTGACTAGACATTCATGTCGGTTTTATTTGTGTTAATATATGCCACATGTGCAATTCCTGAATGCCAGCGCATCAAGCACCATATGCAGCCTGAGTATCATATAACCCTGCAAAAGGGTTATACACATCACATATGTCATGGGCGTGAGCCTGCATAATCCAAAGCTCCGTAGAGTCCACCATGATGTCTGCAAGAAATCCCCTCCGTCCATCAGTTTTGACAGCTCATGTTACGATGGTAGGCCAAAAATGAAGCAAAACCAAGACCCAAGTGAACAACACCATGCCAAACCGTGGGGAGAGAGACCCACTGTTGAAAGAAACCTTCCTGAGGGCCACGGCTTTTTTATTTCTTATCCAAACCGTTCGTAAGGTGATTCTCATGATGATGAAGGGAAAACACAAACATCAGCCTGCTCCAAAACTTCTGTGGGCCATAAAGGATTTTTATGGTGGGCGTTCAATCCCCACTGTTTCTTCTGGTGTGGCCCATTTGAGTTTTGGATCGGCCTATTTTGGGGCTCACGTCCTAAAATGATCTGACAAAACTGACCCATAAATCCTTCAAAATGCTTCAGACATCTTACAAAAAGAAAAGAAAAGCAAATCAAGACATTCCGCACCTGAAATCAAAGCACACAACAAGAAAATGCTAGGTTCTTTATCTATCTACAGAAAAGCACAAAATCCGCCACTATACGAAGTAAAACAAAAGACTTCCGACTGCAAAATTAAAGTAAAATACAAACAAAAACCCTCATTGCTTCCAAATTCTTCATGCATTCATCAAAAACAGAAAAGAATAAGAAGAAGAAAGAAAGATGAGATTTCCGACCTCAAATCAAAGCGAAAATACAGCAATTCTCTAGGTTCTTTGCGTTTCCTCTCCCGTTTCTGTGTATACTCTGCTACACTGAAATTAGGGCTTTTCCGAGCTCCAGTCGCTATCCTTCCATCGCAATTTCTAGTGAAATCAAAGGGCGGAAAGGCTCTGCAATACCAGAGGCGAAAAAAACCGCTGCTTTCTCTCTTTCCGGAGGGAGAGAGAGAGGCAAAAGGAGGAGAGAGAGAAGCCGAAAATCCAAAGCTCGTTTGACGACGAGTGCCGCCAAGGTATTTATAGAGAATATAAACGGATTGGAATTTACCAGAATAACCCTGGTAATGTCCGGATTTTGCGGACAGAGGATTAGTGCGTTTGATACCGTCGAAATTTTTACCCCGATTTTCTCCGAAATGACAGTCATGTCCTGATGCTGGCAACTTTTGTCTTGGGCAAGCTACCGAGATTGAAGTGGATTTGCGGGATTATCCAAATGGATTTTTTTTACTAAAATACCCTTCTAAATTAGTAAAATGACTTAATTTTGTGAACTCTGTAAAGTGCACGCGCGTGTGCAACCAAGCTCTTGAAACGCCACACGTTTGCCAGCACGGAAAGATAGGTACAGGATCCAATCCATCCATCAGAAGAAACCAGTATATTGGTGTTGTGGCCCAATCCTCAGTTTGATCCAATAGTCAGGTGGGCCATAGCTTTCTAAATAAATTTATGCCTCTAAAAAACTTGGCTAAAGTTTTCTAACCCATCCAAATGTTACAAGTGTTATGGCCCACATGCCGAGTGGACAGGATTTATTTTTGGGAAAACATATCCAAGGTCGGACTAACCTGATGGATGGATTGGTTTTCACACTTACGTGACATGGTAGCACATGTGTGGCATGCACATGAGAGCATGGGCTTAGGAAATCTCTATGTCATGATAACAATTTTGGTTTATTTGTTCGTGTTTGGGGCATGGCTTTGGGAAGGATTGGGTGGGATGGGATTAAAAAAATATAATTATTACACATGTCAGGAATTGTCCCTTGTTACCATGGGATAAGCTTAATTCCCTGCAATGTTTATAATTAGGTTCACATCTAACTGATGTACCGAACATCATTTGAAATTATTGAGAATAACACATGTGTTATATCCAAACTATTCATCTGATTTGTAACCTCATTTTATGGCATGACCCTAAAATTGAGGCAGATCCAAAACTTATGCAGCCCTAAAGAAGTTTTCAATGGTAGGTATTCAATCCCCGTTGCTTTCTATGGTGGGGTCCACTTGAGCTTTAGATCTACCCGATTTTTTGGCCCATGCTCTAAAATGATCTCGAAAACTGGGTGGACGGTGTGGATATAGCCCACACATCATGGTGGGACCTACACAACTTGCTAACATTGAATAGAATTGGCACGGGACCAATGCAATTCCATCTGATCTAAGTCCAAGCTTTTCCATTCTTCCCAAACATTGAGTGGTATTGGCATGGGACCAAATGCAAATGCAATTCCATCCCACCTAATCTCATTTAATACCATGCGCCAAACGCTCCCTTAAAGTGACCTGGTTACACCAAGAGCATATACAAACCACGAATGAAGATCAATGAAGAATTTTATTCGTGAATTCACTCTCTTCTTTTCTTTTTTTAAAGGATGAAAATGCCTAGTACCATAAAGGTAACTCATATGTTAGTTTTAGTCTGTTAAATGAAATCTCCTTACATGTTTAATTTGGATAATTTTGTACTCATTGGAAAGGTAATTTTATAAAATTTTAAATGACTTTAGAATCATGCCATTTGGACAACATTTTATTGTCTAAAAGTGGACCCAAAGTTCATCATTTACTGTAGGGTCATTGATATTCACTGTAGGTATCGATCTGACAAAATGATTATAATTCTTTCATTACATATTCGATTTTGGTGATCTTATACTCATTCAAAAGGTAATTTGATGACATTTCAAATAAATTTAATTTGAATTATCTTATTTTGGATACCATATGATTAGAAAGATAATTTGATAAACTTTTAAACGGGTATAACTCCTCTTGTTGCATGTTTAATTTAGCCTACAGTCAATGATAAACTTTGAACCCATCTTTGGATAATAAAATGGTATCAAAATAATATGATTCTAAAGTCATTCGAAAGTTCATCAAATTACATTTCCAATACGTATAGTCACCCAAATCGAACGTATAATGACGGAGTTACGGTCATTTTTGTCGGACAAGTATCTCACAGTGAATTCAGCAATCTATAGTGATCATGATAAACTTTTGGCTTACTTTTGGACAATAAAATAGTGTTAAAATGAGATATTCTAAATGTATTTGAAATTTTATCAAATTATATTTCCAACGAGGATAAAATCACCTAAATTAGACATTTAACGAGTGAGTTATGGCTATTTTTGTCAGACCAGTGATCTATAATAAATATTAACGATCCACAGTGATATTAATGAACTTTAAGGCCAGTTTTGAGCAATAAAATGGTGTGCAAATGAGATTATTCAAAAGTCATTTAAAAATTCATTAAATTACATTTCCAACGAGTATAAAACCACTCAAATTAAATATGTAACGAGAGAATTATGGCCGTATTCATCGGACCAACACTCCTTGATGAATATCAACAATCCACAATGATCTTAATGAACTTTCTGCCCAATTTTGGGTAATCAAATGATGTCCAAATTAGATTATTACAAAGCTATTTGAAAGTTAATCAATTTATATTTTCAACGAGTACACAATCACCTAAATCGAACATATAACGATGGAGTTATGGTCATTTTCGTCAGACCGATACTCCATATTGAATATTTGTGATCTATAGTAGAAATATCAACGATCCACCATGAAAATATCAATAATCCATAGGTAATATTGACGATCTATACCAAATATTAGCGATCAACGATTAATATCAACGATCTACACTAAATATTAGCAATCCACAGTAAAAGTATCGACTGGAATATGAGTGATCCACAGTAAATATCAATAATTTATTATACAATATTCATTAATTACGATATATTTCCATCTCAACATTCTTTCATTATAAAAATTTATCTAGTACAATAATTATCCATTACAACATTCATCCATTTCAAGGTTCATCATAGTCATCCATTACAAAATTCATGCATTATAATATTTTTCTATTAAAATTTTTTACCCATTACAACATCATTCCATTATAAAAATTCATCAATTATTCTTCCATACCATATTCCCTTTTACAAACTCCTAAAAAAAAAAAAAAACCATCCTCTCCTCCCCATAAAAAAGAAACTCACATGTCACTTTAGCTAACCTAGAGCTGCGTGTATGGAGATCCAGTCCGTCCATCAGGTAAGTTCCTTCATATTCACCCTCCAAACCAAAAATCATGATCATGTAAAACTCAATTAAACAAACCGTAGGAAATAGTTGGTACGGGCATGCCCACGATTAGCTTAGTGTAGAGCCCGACATACCTAGGGTAATTACGCTAGCTTTTTCGTTTTGGAAAGGGTGCAACCATCTTTTCTGGATAATGAATACTCTGACAGAGGGTGATTGATGATATGCGCGCACTTAGAAATTAATTTGCACACGTGGCATAAACACAAGTGATTCCCAGTTTAGATGTAACATAATCAGAAGCTATGTTTATTTGATTATTTAATTATCCAGATTGGTAAACATTTATTGGACGGCTAGAAATGAAATATATCCGATGGTGCTATTTCAACAGGAAAATATTCACGAATCAGTTGTTAGGAACGCTATACCACTTTGATTTCAAGCTTCTGAGTTAACATCAGTTAGTTGGTGCCGCCTCTCTCTCTCTCTAGATCTCTCTCTCTCTCTCTCTCTCTCTCTCTCTCTCTCTATATATATATATATATATATATATATATATATATATATATATATATATATATATATATATATATATTCGACCGTTTTAGATCGTGATTCCAAAAATGAAACAGATCCAAATTTTGGTTGGAACATACTGTAGGAAATAGTATTGATGGAATGCTCCACTATTAAAAACTTCCTAGGATCCACCATATTGTTTATTTTCCATCCGACCTTGTTAATAAGGTCACAGAAATATAAGGAAAAGAAAAAATAAATACCAGTTTAATTCAAAATTTTTGTAGCCTCGAAGTACTTAATAGTCAATCACCACTGTTTCCTATGATATGGTCCACCTGAAATTAAAATATATTTCATTTTTTAGCTCATGCCCTGAAATGAACAGGAAAAACAAATTGACAGCATGGATATATAATACATACGTAAAGGTAGGCAGACGGTAAAAGACCCACCATCTTAGGACCTGTTTGGATGCCTGTAAATTGGGTAAGTGGGAAATAACTTACAGGTAGTATTTGGGAGAGAAAATTTACCTGTAAATAACTTACAACCTACAAGTCACTTACCGACAAATCTACTAAAAAAACTGCAGGGGGGTGAGGGTAAGAAGTGACTTTCACCTCACTAACAACTTAAAATAATTTACCGGCATCCATACAGGCCCTTAGGTGACATCGGGTGCACGTAATCCACTCCCATTGAAACCTCATGATGAGCGCTGGTGAGTGGTGACTGGTGAGAGAAATTGCTGAAGTCGCGCGTAACAAATGAAGGGAAGGCAGATTTGGTGAGACCTAAATATTAGACCTACTTTGATGTATGTGTTATATGTCCTCGTTGTTCATCTGTTTTGTTAGCTCATTTTAATACATGATCTCCAATGTGATATGAAGCAAGACAGACTACACTAGGAAATAGTGGTGATTTAACGCCCACCATTCAAAACTTCCTATAGCCCATCGGAATGTTTATTTGTCATACAAACAGTTGATAAGATCACATGAACAGGGAGAAGAGAAAACACAAATATCAGCAAGATTTAAAACTTTTGTAGCCTACAGGATGTTTTTTATGATGGGAATTCAACAATCATTGTTTCCTGTGATGTGGTCGACTTGAGATTTATACAACCCATTCATTAAGATTTGGCCCAACGGCCTTGGACTCACCGAATTTGGTATTTACCTGGCCTCACCGAATCCGCCTTCCAAATGAAGAATCTGATGGTAGTGAGCCTCCAGTCAGTGACTTTAGGGTACGTCTCTCACAAGATGTGATCCCTTGAATGGATGGTCCGGATTCATCATCATTTGCTCCATCCCACGGTCGGCAGGGTAGGAACTGGACTCCTATCACTTCGGGTTTACCCTTCTTCGGAAAACAACGGGCTTCCGTTACTGAGCCAGTGTGTTAGTTAGCATGGGGCAAACGTTAAGAAATCCGGACCTTGATTTTCTTTGCAATCATTTAGGTAGGCCACAGTCCCAGCATCAAAGTAGTCTAACTACTGTATCTACCTGAAAATGGACCATTAACACCAAGTTGTCCGTATATGCTTCGTAAGCACATCATTATTATATTTTCACTGTGAATGACATGTCAAAAGCCCTCTCATGTAACCATCGGTCCAACCCGTTGAGGGGCCCACCAGATGTGTTAGCATTCGTTTTTTAATATTTCATAGGAAATGTGTAATGATTATAAATAACCTTCCTCGACTCTTGGCTTTATCTGTTTGGCTACATCGGTTGTGGGTTATCTTAACATACAACTATTGAAAGTGACAATGTGCCATGGGAATTAAGCAATCCAAGCTGGGCATCAGATGGGCTGACTATAAAAACTTTTGGATACAAAAGTCAAGACACAAGCAGCTGTGGCCTGGTGCAAGTCTTCTAGTAAGTGGGGTGGGCCTATATGATCAATGGTTTAGATTGATTAAATCTATTTAATCGTCGAATATTTGTTCGGAGTATACATGATAAGTCTTACAATAGTTGTGATCAGTTCAAATATATGAGTAGTGTGTTCCTTAATATTTCAAATAGACATGAGCTGTAAAGTATTTAAGTGAAATATAGACTCTTGTTAGGGGTGTATACAAACCGGGCTAGCCCGGTTAGCTCGCTCGACTCAGCTCGAAAAAGCTCGACTCGGCCCGACCCGGAACTGAGTTTGGGTCGAGACGGGCCATTTTTCTCAGCTCGAAACTGAGTTCGGGCCGAGTTCGGATAGGGCCCAGTTCAGCCCGACTCGGTTCGAAACTCGACTCGACCCGACTCGACTCGGCCCAACCTGGTCCGACCCGATCGAGTGTGTGTGTGTGTGTGTGTGTGTGTGTGTGTGTGTGTGTATTCATAACCTAACCCTACCCATCCCTTTCCCCTTTCATAACCTAACCCCACCCGTCCCTTTCCCCTTTCATAAACTAAATCAACGGCATGGATCTCCGTATCATGTGCCCCACTAGGTTGTAGTAGGTTCGTCATATCATGATGCATCAACAGTCCTGATTCGTGGATAATGCTATTTTACATTAGAGAAATGTTCACCCGTCCCATACAACATTGTACATGAACTTTCACTTGCAACCTTTCCTTCTACTTCAATCATCATCATGAGCTAATGTATCGCTTTTGTTAAAAAATCCAAGCCGTTGGAAAGGGTGGGCCGCACCATAACGTTGTATGTAAATATTTCTCCACTAAGTATGATAAAGCTAAATGAGAAACTGGCCCGAATTCAGGTTCGAAATTGGCCCAAATTCGAAAGTTCGAAATTGGTCTGAACTCAGCCCGAACACGCCCGATTGCTGCCGAGCCCGGTTCGGGCTGGACATGTTGGCCCGGTGACCGGGCCGGGCCGGGTTCGGGCTGCGTGTGGTCAGTGACCAGGCCAGGCCGGGCTGAGCCCAGTTCGACCCGGATCGACCCGTGTACACCCCTAACTCTTGTAGAAAAGAAACCACAGAGTAATACTAGTGAAAGTTGCACTATTCCAGCCATATAAGTCTTGGTGTCCTCACCTGCACATTCAAGAAAATATATTGTCCTGTTTGAAGTTATTGAAGGAATGAATAGTGCGGAAGATCAGTTGTTGCAACCACGATCCTTAGCTAAATGAATTGAATTGGATCTTCAATAAAATATATATTTTATTGCACTGTTTCAACCCAAAAATCCAAATCCAAAAAGATGGTCATGGAGAGTCCAAGGACATTCACAAATGAATTTCATAAAAACGCGGCATGTAGACTCATTTGATGGTTTGTATGTTAAGCCCGCCTAAAATCAAATTTATGTGATCAATTGTCAAATTTAATAACTTTTATAGCATCTTATTCCTGTATTTCTTTAATGGCTGTTTCAAAGAGAGGAAATAAAAACTATGAGAACTACAAATACCAACAATTATGGTGTTCTTGGTTGTATTGGAGAACTTAGTCCAATTGACCATCCAACTTATACAATAAATGCTCATTTGGATGTGCTTATATAAGAGGGGTTCCTATGAATGGGTTTTCATTCTTACTTTTTCTTTTCTTTTTTTCAACTAACCATATTATGCTCTTTAGCTTTATTTTGCTAGTGAAAAATGAACTTAGGTTTGCAAAAGTGCATGTGAACTGAGTTTGGCTTAAAACAACATTTAGAAGGCCACCAACCCTCTAGAGAATGGTATCAAAAGTTTTATGGCCGGCTATAAATTTGTCTTATTGGTGCTATTTGATTGGATTAAAAAACTTTTTTTTTTATATATAATCTCATAGGCCATTTGATTGGATCCTTAAAATTGCCTTATTGGTGCTATTTTGCCATGTTGCCCATGAAATTAATGTTGCACCTAATCAAGATTTCCGATCTATCATTGGATTTTCTAAGTGGATGTAGTTTGGCTAGTGACCCCAATGCTAGCCAATTAGCTGATGTCAAAGCTCTGTTAGCCCACCGTTATATATGTATTTTATTCACTCCCATCCATCCATTTTGTCAGTTTTTTCGGGGCATGAGCTAAAAAATGAGTCACATTCATTTCTCATGTGGACTACACTGATGGGGTTTTTTTCCCGTCTTCGACCGGTCCTGAGCCCCGCTCGACCGGTCGTGGGAGGCGCTCGACCGGTCGTAGGTTCGAGCCCTGGCACGACTCAAAGTCCAGCGAGTAACTTTGCTGTTTTTTACTGTAGCTAGGACTGGTCGAGGGTGAGTTAGGACTGGTCGAGGGTGGCTACGACCGGTCGTAGGAAATCCAGGACCGGTCGTAGGTTACGCAGTTTGTTCCGCGATTTTGCGCGAAACTGCGGATTTGAGTCCTTTCGCAACTGGGATGCGGAAAGGAGTTTCCCAAAACTATAAAAGGGGTTGCCTAGGGTTTTTCTAGGTATCACAAAATAGCAAGAGGGTTTCCTAAAGCTTTACAAGGTATTTGCTAAAGGGTTTAGGGCTATCAAAGGTGAGAGAGAGGGAGAAAGAGAGAGAGGAAGCTTATAGAAGGGAGGTTCTGCTCGTGGAGGTTCTCTACTTTGCAATCTACATCTCAGCGCTTCTATGTCCTCGTAATCGGTTAGATCTCTCCGTTTTCTCTATTTCTCTTATTGTTTATCCACTCCTGCGTGAGTGAAGAAGGTTGTAAACGTTCTACTTCATAGTGGATTGTTGATCTGGACGAGGTCCCGTGGTTTTTACCTCTTTGAGGGTTTTCCACGTAAAAATCTCTTGTGTGGTGTGTGATTGATGCTTTGATTTATTTCATTGCTTTTATTATCCATAATTCTGGTTTGTTTCGGGAGGCTAGATCCTAAGGTTTGTGCAAGGCATCCCAACAAAGTGGTATCAGAGCTAAGTTCATTGAACGGGTAGGATCGGTTTGGAATTATGGAAGGTGGCTCAAGGATGATCAGCCTCAATGGTTCTAACTGGACCATATGGAAGGCTAAGATGGAGGACTTGCTTTATTGCAAGGACCTATATTCTCCAATCTCAGGCATATCAGCAAAATCCAAGGATATGACTGATGATGATTGGAAGAAGACGGACCGAAAGGCGGTGGGGTTTATTAGACAATGGTTGGATGATTCTGTGTTCCACCATGTGTCTACGGAAACCTCAGCCGAAAGCCTATGGCTAAAATTACAAGGGCTGTATGAGAGGAAGACAGCCGGTAATAAGATATTTCTGATAAGGCGACTTGTGAATCTCAAGTTCAAGGATGGTGGTTCTGTGGCCGAGCATATGAATGAGGTCAGTAATATAGTGAACCAACTCACCTCTATGAAGATGGTCCTGGATGATGAATTGCAGGCTTTACTATTGCTTAGTTCATTGCCTGACAGTTGGGAGACATTGGTGGTGTCTCTAAGTAACTCCGCGCCAGACGGAAAGATATCCATGGAACAGGTAACTAGCTGTCTCTTAATGAAGAGACAAGGAGGAAGTCTCAGGGGTCTACTCAGCAAGAGGCCCTTGTGACACAGGAACGGGGGAGAGGAAAGAACAGGAAGGGCGGGAAGGCCCGAGATAAATCAAGAGGCAAGTCGAGCAACAGAAAAGATGTTGAATGCTGGAATTGTGGCAAGAAGGGCCACTATAAGCATGAATGTCGTAAGAACGACAAGAAAGGAAAAGGGAAGGAAGATGAA
Organism: Magnolia officinalis; assembly: GCA_021015155.1. NCBI lineage: Eukaryota > Viridiplantae > Streptophyta > Magnoliopsida > Magnoliales > Magnoliaceae > Magnolia > Magnolia officinalis. The sequence continues at coordinate 62,800,473 of JAJHSJ010000016.1, read as the reverse complement.
TCAGATTCCACTGCGGTCGCTTCAGATGGCGACATGGTAGTTATTCTTTCTACAGATCACAATGTATGTCTCACGGCTACGAGTCAGGGCACCGACTGGGTGATAGACTCGGGAGCTTCTTTTCATGCGACTCCACACAGGGACTCCTTCACAAGCTACAAGTCAGGTGACTATGGAACTGTGAAGATGGGAAATTCTGGCGTATCAAAGATCGTGGGAGTTGGTGATATTTGTGTGAAAACTGATGTGGGCTGCACATTGGTTCTCAAGGATGTGAGGCATATCCCAGACCTTCGCCTCAACTTGATGTCGACGGGAAGGTTGGATGATGATGGCTATGAAAGCCGGTTTGCTGGTGGGCGATGGAAGCTCATCAAGGGTTCATTGATCGTGGCTAGAGGAAAGAAGTGTTGCACCCTGTACAAGGCAAGTGTCAGTATGTGCAAGGGTGGATTGAACGCAGCGGAAGATTCAGCTATTGACATGTGGCACAGGCGTCTAGGCCACATGAGTGAAAAAGGGCTTCAGCTACTAGCGAGAAAGCAGCTCCTTCCAGACGTGACAGGTATGCCTCTTAAAACCTGTCTTGATTGTTTATCAGGGAAACAGCATAGAGTTTCATTCGTTAAAACTGCTTCTCATGTTAATAAAGTGCATGCATTAGAGTTGGTTTATTCTGATGTTTGTGGTCCTATGAGGACAAAAACCTTGGGTGGGGCATTGTATTTTGTTACTTTTATAGATGATGCATCTAGGAGGGTTTGGGTTTATGCTTTGAAATCCAAGGACGAGGTCTTTGGTGTGTTTAAATTGTTTCATGCTATGGTCGAGAGAGAGACAGGTAGACCATTGAAGTGCATCCGCACTGACAATGGTGGTGAATACATTGGCGACTTTCATGAGTACTGCAAGTCCCAGGGTATACGGCATGAACAGACGGTTCCCAAGACCCCCCAGCATAATGGTGTAGCTGAGCGAATGAATCGCACCATTGTTGAGAGAATCAGATGCATGTTATCCCATGCGAAGTTGCCCAAGACGTTCTGGGGAGAAGCAATGCGCACGGCGGTGTATTTGATAAACAGGTCTCCATCAGCCCCGTTGAATGGAGAAGTGCCTGAGAAGGTGTGGACTGGACAGGATCCATCGTACAGTCATCTCAGGGTGTTTGGATGCAGGGCATCCGTTCACGTACCAAAGGACGAGAGGTCCAAGCTCGATATGAAGATCAGGCAGTGTGTGTTCTTGGGGTACGGTGATGAAAAATTCGGTTACAAGTTATGGGATCCGACCGAGAAGAAGCTCGTCAGGAGCAGAGATGTGGTTTTCTTTGAAGATCAGTGTATCGAAGACATTGGTAAGCCAGAGAAGAACCAGCCTAGTTCAGGTGAGCTAGAGGACATGGATCCGATTACTCCTCCCGTGGTGCCTGATGACGGGGGAGTACAGCAAGGTGCAGAGGACGAGGGAGTTCCTTCAGAAGATGGACCAGGGGAGCAGCCCCCACTTGATCCACCTGTTGAGCCACAGGTGAGGAGGTCATCTAGGGACAGAGGTCATCTAGGGACAGACATCCGTCCAAGAGATACTCGCCACATGAGTACATTATGCTAACCGATGGGGGAGAGCCAGAAGATTATTCTGAGGCCCTAGCCGACGAGCATAAGGAGGAGTGGTTGAAAGCTATGCAAGAGGAGATGGAATCCTTGCATAAGAATCACACCTATGACATGGTGAAATTGCCTAAGGGCAAGAAAGCTTTGAGCAACAAGTGGGTGTTCAGAAAGAAGGTTGAGCAGAAGAATTCACAGACGAGGTTTAAGGCCAGACTTGTGGTGAAAGGGTTTGGTCAGAGGAAAGGCATAGACTTCGAGGAGATATTCTCACCAGTGGTGAAGATGACATCCATACGGGTGTTGCTTGGGTTGGCGGCTAGCATGGATCTGGAGATAGAGCAGTTAGATGTTAAAACTGCCTTTCTCCATGGTGACCTGGAAGAAGAGATCTACATGCACCAACCAGAGGGGTTCGAAGTCAAGGGCAAGGAGCATATGGTGTGTAGGCTGAAGAAGAGCTTGTATGGGCTGAAACAAGCTCCACGGCAATGGTACAAGAAGTTCGATTCGTTCATGTTACAGCATGGGTATGACAGAACGGAGTCGGACCACTGTGTGTTCACGCGCAAGTTCTCAGACGGTGATTTCTTAGTTCTGCTGTTATATGTTGATGACATGCTCATCATGGGAAAAGACATCAAAAAGATTGACAGGCTGAAACAGGAGTTGGGCAAGTCTTTTGCGATGAAAGACTTGGGCCCGGCTAAACAGATCCTAGGAATGAAGATAACCCGTGACAGAAGTAGCAGAAAACTTTGGCTGTCACAAGAGCGGTATATTGAGAAAGTCCTAGAGCGGTTCAATATGAATGCAGCGAAGCCGGTCAGTATTCCACTGGATGGTCACTTCAGATTGAGCGACAGGCAGTGTCCCAAGACGAATACAGAGGTGGAAGAGATGCAGAAGATACCCTACGCGTCAGCTGTAGGAAGTTTGATGTATGCTATGGTGTGTACACGCCCAGACATAGCATATGCGGTTGGTGTTGTCAGCCGGTATCTTGCCAATCCTGGCAAAGAGCATTGGGCAGTGGTAAAGTGGATACTGAGGTATCTAAGAGGCTCATCCAGGTTGAGCCTATGCTATGGTGACGGTAAACCTGTGTTAGAGGGCTACACAGATGCAGATATGGCAGGTGACATAGACTCCAGGAAGTCTACATCGGGGTTCATGTTCACGTTTGCAGGGGGAGCGGTTTCTTGGCAGAGCAAGCTACAGAAGGTCGTAGCATTGTCGACGACAGAGGCCGAATACATTGCAGTCACAGAAGCATGTAAAGAGATGCTTTGGATGAAAAGGTTCCTACAGGAACTTAGCCTAAAGCAGGAGGAGCACGTGGTCTATTGCGATAGTCAAAGTGCTATACACTTGAGCAAGAATCCAAGTCAGCATTCCAAGTCGAAGCACATAGAGATTCGGTATCACTGGATCAGGGATACTTTGGAACAGAAGGTGTTACAGCTTGAGAAAGTCCACACGGACGATAATGGGTCAGACATGATGACCAAGGCTTTGCTCAAGGGCAAGTTTGAGGTTTGTAGAAACCTGGCTGGCTTGAAGAAGGTGGATCCCTCCTGGGTCAAAAAAGGGGGAGATTTGATGGGGTTTTTTTCCCGTCTTCGACCGGTCCTGAGCCCCGCTCGACCGGTCGTGGGAGGCGCTCGACCGGTCGTAGGTTCGAGCCCTGGCACGACTCAAAGTCCAGCGAGTAACTTTGCTGTTTTTTACTGTAGCTAGGACTGGTCGAGGGTGAGTTAGGACTGGTCGAGGGTGGCTACGACCGGTCGTAGGAAATCCAGGACCGGTCGTAGGTTACGCAGTTTGTTCCGCGATTTTGCGCGAAACTGCGGATTTGAGTCCTTTCGCAACTGGGATGCGGAAAGGAGTTTCCCAAAACTATAAAAGGGGTTGCCTAGGGTTTTTCTAGGTATCACAAAATAGCAAGAGGGTTTCCTAAAGCTTTACAAGGTATTTGCTAAAGGGTTTAGGGCTATCAAAGGTGAGAGAGAGGGAGAAAGAGAGAGAGGAAGCTTATAGAAGGGAGGTTCTGCTCGTGGAGGTTCTCTACTTTGCAATCTACATCTCAGCGCTTCTATGTCCTCGTAATCGGTTAGATCTCTCCGTTTTCTCTATTTCTCTTATTGTTTATCCACTCCTGCGTGAGTGAAGAAGGTTGTAAACGTTCTACTTCATAGTGGATTGTTGATCTGGACGAGGTCCCGTGGTTTTTACCTCTTTGAGGGTTTTCCACGTAAAAATCTCTTGTGTGGTGTGTGATTGATGCTTTGATTTATTTCATTGCTTTTATTATCCATAATTCTGGTTTGTTTCGGGAGGCTAGATCCTAAGGTTTGTGCAAGGCATCCCAACATACACCATAGGGAATGGTAGTGATTAACCATTCAAAACTTTTTGTGGGCTATAAAGGTTTTGGATGAAGGTGATATTTGTGTTTTCCTTCATTCAAGTGTGACCTTATCACCAAGTTGGATGATAAGTAAACACTACGGTAGGCTCTAGGAAGGTTTTAATGGTGGACGTTCAATCAAGACAGTTTTTTTGTAGTGTGGTCCACCTGAGATTTCGATCATGCCCTAAAATAAGTTGGCAAATTAGATGGAAGACGTGGATAAAAAGACATACATCATGGTGAGCCCACGGAGCTTTGACACGAGCTAGCTGGCTGATGCTGGGTCACTAACCAGACCGCGTCCCAATACAGCCAGGAGCACTGTCGCTTACAGCCCTCTTGAAAGAACTCGATCATTTCCCATGTCTAAATGTTATTTATGTTTCACATATTTTATTTCCAAAACTGCCCCCGTCTTATTCTTAAAATGCCCTTGTGAGCTAAGGTTCCATCGGGTCCGTTTCATGACTCTTACGAAAGACAAGCAGTTAACATAAAAATAAAACGAACAAACGATAAAATTGAGAAGCTTTTACTTTTGGGGGTTGTTTTAGGCATTCCTGGAAGTATCGAGGGCATTTCCGTTATTTATCAAATTCGAACCCAGCCTCTGGAGCCGTCGGGTGTTGGTGCGTCGAGGTTGTGTAACATACACGTCGAAGATGTGATGTAATAATCTGAACCATGCATCCTGTGGGCCCCACTGTTCATTGTCCAAAAACAGATATTTATTTCATTGGTCTTAGCGCTCTAATAAATGAACTTTCTCGCCAAAAGCGACTCATTTCAAGTTTGTCTTCTAGTGTCCATTCGTATGAGACTCCTTAAAAGGAAAGTACAAAGTCCTAAACCCATTGTGAATTTTGATCCCAGGTACCTTTACCGTCGGAAATACCGAATGAACGGTTTCGATCTCGTCAATACATGCCACGTGTGAAGAAATGAATTGGAGGCACGAAAATGCGGTGCCTCCGGAGGTACGAATCCGCAGTTTGCGCAACGTCTGAAATGGGCGCGAAATCTGGCATCCGACGGTTAAACGAACGCGCAACCTGCCCATTCAGCCTCGAAATTTCCGCTTCCAGCAGCAACCGTGACATGCCATCGACATCAGACTGTGTCGGGCCCACACTCTACCTAACTAAAACGACTCGCTGCTTCGTGTTGCCGCGATCTTGGCCGTTGAATTTCTTAGATTTTTTTTGGCAGCTTCTTCTTCGCAGTTTATCACGATTTTCATTGGAAATGCTGGCGTGATTATGATGGGTATACCTACCGCTTCTGTGTGGCTCATGTATTTATATGCATGACATCTACACCGTCCATCAGGTGGGCCACCTGATGTTTGGGGTTGAACCCAAACATCACAGCTATCCAAGACTAAGGTGGGCCTCACCGTAGGAAACAGTATCACTCCTTAAAACTTGGTGTGACCCACATGAGCGATTTTCGACACGGCTCTTAATCCTGGTGGTTCGTATCAGATGAATGGATTGGATGAATTATACGACCATGGTGGGCTACACACTCAACTAATAATGGTTGTCCCATCCCAACTCTACCTAACGTTGTGCCCTACCTTATCACTGAACCGGTCTGAATTTTGCGTCCGATAATGGAGATGAGGTAACGCACAAGATGGACGAGACAGATCCATGCACGTGGTCAGCATAGTAGGCACGGAAGCGGATTAGCTGGTGTACCACACACTAGCTATATATATATATAATTGCTGTAGGTACGTGTCGTGCGAGGACGAGCACGCTCCTCGAGCTCCGAGTTGTACGAACGGTTCAAAGGATATCAAAGTTACATGACTCTACAGTGATTTATTTATTATATGTACGTAGTTGATTTATTTTTAAATATCATTTTAAAGCATTATTCGAAAAATTAATTATATCTAAAGATCATATGTACCACGCTACTAATAGCCATGGAGATAATGATTTTCACCATTAAACATTTCGTAGGCCCACCATAATGTTTAGTATCCATCTAATCTGTTCATAAGCTCACATATACATGAATGAATTAGAGCTACATGAATGAATTGGAAAAACAAATTTTATATCGGTCTAAAACTTATGTGGCCCCAAAAAGAGCTTCAATGGTAGGAGTTTAATACCCCACTGCTTTCTGCAGTGTGGCTCACTTGATAATTAGATATATCTTATTTTCTATCTCAGGCCTTAATAAGATCTTGCCAAATGATTTGATGGTTTGAATATAACACATACCTCGTGATTAAATGCCTATAGAACTTGCTTACGTAAATACAATAATTATACACATGGTGTAAGGTACATCAGCCAGTCCGCTTCCAGTATGCACGCCTCTGCTCGCCAGAGTATCAAATAAAAGGATGCGGATTGACTGGTGTCGTGCGAAGACGACCAACGATGCTCCTGAGCCTGAGATATACAAACGGTTCACAGGAGATCAAAGTTAAGTGGCCCTAATGTATTTATTATACTTATACTGTTTATCTATTTTTATATATTATTTTAAAGCATTAGCCAAAAATAAAATTACATCCAAAGATCATCTGGACCACACCACAAATAGTAACAGATATAATAATTTTCATTGTTATACAATTGATAGCCCCAGCCTAACGTTTATTTTCCATCCAATCTGTTCATAAGGTCACAAAGACCTAAATGAATAGGAAAAACAAATTTTATATTGATATAAAACATCCGTGACCCCAAAAAGAGTTTCAATGATAAACGTTCAATCCCCCATTGCCTTTTGCAGTGTGGTCCACTCGATAATTATAATTGTTTTATTTTTCGTTTCAAACCTTAAGATGAGCTTGCTAAATAGATGAACGGTTTGAATATAACACATACCTCATGATCAAACCGACAGAACTTGCTGGCCTCAATACAGGTACACAAGCCAATCCGCTTCCTTTGATTTGATACCCGGCAATAGCTGGACGCGGATTAGATGCTGACAAGTTTGAGTAGCCAGTCGGCTACCGTAGTGACGTCAGTAAGTTCTGTAGGCCCCACTGTGAAGTATGTATTGTATCCACTCCATCCAACCATTTTGAAATATCATTTTAGGACATTAGCCAAAGAACGAGGCAGATAAAAATCTGTAGTGGACCCTGTCACAGAAAACACTAGGGATAGTGATTCCCACCGTTGAAACTATCCTAAGGCCCACTATAATGTTTTTTTGAAATCCAACCTGTTTAAAAGTTTAAAAAAAAGACATTTAACAAGGAAAAACACAAATATCAGCTTCATCTAAAACTTTCATGGCCTTTAGAAGTTTTTAATGGTGGGCGTCACTCTCCCCACTGTTTTATGTGCTGGGGTCCACTTGAGCTTTTGATTTAACTCATTCTTTGGATATTGATCTAAAATGATCTCTCCAAATGGATGGAAGGTGTGGATACAAAACATACATCATGCTGGCGCCCACGGAATTTGGTGACGTCACTTCAGTAGCCGGTCTCGCTATTCAAGTAACTCAACCTGTCGGCAGTTAATCCGCGCCCACAGAAGCTTATCTCCAAACCTAGAGTTTGTAAATTACACACGAATGTATGGACGTATATATCCATGCGCGGGTACAAGTACAAATATAAAATACGTGTGTAATATCCGAGCTTTCTATGAGGTTGCAAGTACTTCTTAGATCTTCTGCCTAAAAATTTAGAAATTTCTCTCTTCAGATAGGCCAAGATGCACAAGATAAATCAATGGTTTTTTCTAGCCATTCATTTGTTTTGATATTTTGTGGCCCAACTGAGGTGTTAGATGGCTTGATTTTAATGCCAGAAGATCTAAACAGTGTATCTAATCTAATAGAAATATCATATCTCACAAATGTCTCACATTGTCATACATGATCCCACGTGTGGATGTGTACCGCATTCACACGCGTGTGGAATTAGCAAACCTCTTAGAAAGGGACTTTCAAAAAGGAAAGGTGATAATTTTTTCTTCTAATGGGCCCATTTTCCTTTCAATGAAACGCTGCAATTAGGTGGGAAACGTAAGTGGTTGAAGGGGACGCGGATTGGTCCATGCAGGGGCTCCGTGGGGACCCACCGTAATGTATGTGTTTTATCCATGCCGTCCATCCGTTTTTCCATATCATCTTAATTCATGATCCCAAAAAATAACCTAAGAATAAATCTTAGGTGGACCACACCACAGGAATCAGTGGGATTGAACACCTACCATTGAAAACTTCTTAGGGCCACATAAGTTTTGGATTAATCTAATATTTGTGTTTTCCCTTCATATAGGTCCTTGATTTTATGAACATGTTGATGGAAAAGGGCCCTAAGAAGGTTTCAACGGGTGATCATCATTATCACTACTGCTTTCTGTGGTGTGGTCCAGTTGACCCTTGGATCTACCTTCTCTTTTACACCATGGCTTAAAATGAGTTGAAAAAAATAATGGACGGCCTGGATAGGACACGAACATCACGGTGGATACCACTAAACCTCTGCCTGGACTGAGTCGGTCCACAATGGCAGGACGCATGCAATCCGTGTTCGGTTGACGTAGACCTAACCTTCCCCTACACGCCCCACCGTAAGGGGTCCACAACAGTATCAGGCCACGTGTCATATTCCATTGGCTAAATCCAAGTAATGACAAGGTGAGCTCATGGATGTGGGCCGGCGCCGGGTCAAGGTTCCCTTGACAATTTAACTGGTCCCCATGACATCATTATTACAAGATGGGTTGTGGATGGGGCCACGTGTTCATCAGGTGGGATTGGTTTTATCACCCTGTATTATGCAATGACATGTGGGGTCCATTTTCTTAATTAAAATTAAAAACCTGAAGAGGAGATTTTTTTTAATTGCATTTCTTAAAATATTTAGAAAGCCTTGTAATCATTCATATTTGTCTTTTAAGCCTTGTACGTATAATGTGGGACATGCATTGTATGTGGGTGTCTCTAAAGTCAGACCCGAGAATTTAGGGGAGTTAGATTCTACGGAGAGGACATAATTCACTACAAAGCCTTGTGGGTTAAATGAACTTACAATGCCATGTGTGGGGCCTACCATAATGCATGCATGAAATCTTATTCGTCCATTATGTGTGTCCCCTCATTTTACTCTTGTCTTTGAAAAATCAGTGTGATCCCAAAAAAAAAAAAAATTTTGGGTGGGCCAGATCACAAGGGCATCTAATCCTTTTAGAATATGAGCCCCATCAAGACAGATTAACTACCCAAAAATTAGGCCATTTCAAAAACTAGGTTTATTTGAATTATCTATTATCATGATAATGTAAAAGAAATGCATCATCTCTACAGTTCAAAATCTAACTCCAGACTAATTAGGTAATCATTACAGTCTTATCAAGAAAGTCTTCCATGTCAGTGTGTATAGTATAACAATCAATTAAATATTAAAGTAATGAAAAAATTTGTTATCATTACAATTTCACTATTGATAAGCAAAACATGAGAATTGATAGGCAAATGCAAATGTCATAAATATCCCTAAAAGATACAGCGAGCTAGATGACGGTTATCCATATCCTTTTACAATATAAGTCCTATAAAGATGAATTAATAATCTAAATATAAGGCATTTTCAAAACTAACTTTATTTAGATTATCAATTACCATGATATAAAGGAAAAGTGTTATAATTATGATTTCAAACTAAATGCAAGAATCATCAGTCAAATATTTTAGGTAAAGAAATTTGTAATCATCGATAAAATCTGGAATCCCAACATCAATATATAAGTGTGATGATTTAATATTAAAGTAATAAAAAAAACATTATCTTTACGATTTTACTGTTAGTGTGGCCCACATGAGTTTCAACCCTAAATCATAATCATGCTGATCAAAAACTCAAGTCACCATAGGCAAACGTAGGAACAGACACATCCACGGTGAAATCTTATAGTGGTCCGCTGTGATGTTTATATCACATCCAACCCGTTGTTAGAGTGAGTAATGGATGATGAAGGAAAAATAAAAGAAAAAACAAATATCTGCTTTATCAGGACTTGGGTGGATCCAGAAAGATTTCAATGGTGTGCATCCTATCCCCGTTTTCCCTGTGGTGTGGCCCATTTGATAGTTGGATGACCCTAAATTCTTGCGGTAAGTCTTACAATGATCTGTAGAAAATGATGAACGGAGTGGATTTCACGAAAACATCATGATAGGCCTGTACTATCAATGTCGCATAAAGAGCAGAGGACGCGTCAGTATAGTAAGTAGTGCGAATCGCCCCAGACAAATAGCCGTAGCATTACCCAATTTTCTGCAAGGAAGCCCACGGTTTATACACGAACCACTGATACTATTGAATTCCTATGGATATGCACCGAATGATGTAATAAAAATAATAAAAAAAAAACTTCAGCCCCCCAATAGGTGACCCAATAAATTGACGGTCAACAAAGAATATACAGCAACGATACACATCCAACCACAAAAACGCCCATCCTCAGGTTCATCATATCAACGATCTGGATCACTGAATCAGGGCCCCACTGGTACAAAATGAGAACCAAAGCAACCCTAAAAACTCTAGGCCAAAGCAATTGTTATATACCCTGATCCATAGCTCAAGTGGTAGACCGAGTGAAAGATACCTCGTTTCAACAACGAGGTCTTTGTATCGATCCCTAGTGGGGGTGGCTAACTGCAAAGTGTGAACTGACAGTGTTGTGTACTAACAAGCTAACAAAAAAATATATATATATATTGTTATTATACATGCAAGGAGCCGGATTCCCTTCGACCCTGCTGTCAGAAGCTAGGTAGGCCCCTGAAACATCCATGGGACCACAAAAGTTTTGGATGAGGCTAATATTTTTGTATTTTCAGTTCATCCCACTGGGAATGATCTTATGAACAGTTTAGATGGCTCATAAACATCTATATTTTTGGGTCATGTCTTGACATGAGCTGGCAAAACAGATGTATGGTGATTTCTCACAAATGGCCCCGAATAGTTTCGAAATCGAAGGACACCGTGTACACATTCCAAGGGCAAAGCCAGGGAACGAAAGTTGATATGTTAAACATGCCTCAGCAAAAGGGAAAACCGACTAATTACAGATGACCCTTGATCTACGGCGTGATTTATGATTATTTATAACTAATATTTATCTCCAATACGCAACCGATGGCCTTCTTATATGATACAAAATAAGTTACTACTAAGATTCCTCTTCCTCACTAAAATATCAAAGTAACAATTAGGTGGGAAATTATACAATAGGTCATGACCTACCCTATTATGGTAGACATCCAATAGATTTGTTTGCCTGTGTCACTGAATTAAACAAGAATTATTATTATTATTATTATTTTATTTTTTTTGCCTTTTCCAAGAGGGAACTGAATTTTGGACTGAGGCCTAACTAATAAAAACGTCTCTACAATAAGCTTAAAATACAAAAGTGTATCTAAGCTCATCAAAGTGGGTTTAGTTACAGTTTGTTAGTGCATTTAAGTCCAATGCATTTAGATGCACCTAACTGGACTTAGACGTGACGCACTTAAATGCATTTAAATATACTTAGACTTGTGCTTTCAGCTAACATACAAAGATTTGTATCGGACCCTAAGCTCTATGGATATTTTAGGATGCATTAGGGGTGGCGGTGGGCGTGGCTGGGAATAGGCCTTGCCCTGCCCCACTTCCCAAACCTTGGATGTGGCCTTGCCTTAGCCCAAAAGGCTGGCTTAAGAAAATGATAAAAGGCTCAAAATGGTTCAGGTGTTTTTTTTTTTTTGTGTTTTTTTTTTTTCTTGTTTTAAAATTAAAAAAACAATAGTAGCCTACTTGATGATTGAACCTGGCCAGGCGTCAATCTTATAGTTTTTTTTTTGGGGGTGCTCATTTTGTTTGAGCTTTCAGTTTAAAGTTTCTATTTTGCAGCTGTGTTTATTGGCAAAAACTCATTGAATTCATCATTTGGGCTCATAACAACATAAATGTTGCTCCTGCTACTCAGCCAAGAGCCTTGAGCATTGTATAAGTACATGCTGTAGTAGTGACCCATTATTTTCTGGTGGAACTGCATAAGATTGGCTTTCTTCTTAGCAAGAATTATTACAGTAGGATAATGGCTAAGAGGATTTGAAAGGCGTTATGAAATTAAGATTTTCAAGATAATACCATTTCATTGGCCCAATCATGAGCCTAGTTTTCCAGCTATCGCATAGCCAAGAATATGGACCACAGCCCTCCTACAAGGTAAGGCCTCCTGGCCCATCGCCACATCTTACTAAGAGCTCTCTCTCTCTCTCTCTCTCTCTCTCTCTCTCTCTCTCTCTCTCTCTCTCTCTCTCTCTCTCTCTCCTCTGCTCTTGAAATTACCCAAGAAACAAACACAGCTTAATTGAGTCATCATAATGCCACATTAGTTTGATCTATTTGAGATTCCCTTACCATATAGGGAATTCTAGATCACCCAAACATGTAATTCTTCAAAACTCGAGCGAGCAAGTTGAATAAGAAATTGGCTGGGTTGCATTGTGCTAGCCAAAACCACAAAACTGTCTTGCGTGAATCAATCATCAACTGAAAGCCATTGACTCTGCGGCTCAGCTGAATAACAAAGCCAGCCTAGTTCTTTTAATGCCAATGATGCTTCTCCTCAATTATGGAAATTCATGTGGAAATTATTGCTTTCAAAGCTTCAACACGTTCTAAGCTTGGTTGGAGAGGACCATGGGACTCTTAGGAGACTCTTATTTAGAATTTAGTTCCCCTTCCCTCCCTTGCCTTTATGAAAACCAAGTCCCACAAGACTCTCTTTCCCTAAAAATGCTGAATTCCCTTTTGATGAAGTTTACTTGATTGTAACGTAGAGCCCAAGTTTCTTAAAATCTGAAATAATACACACATGCATGTGGACCACCAATCACAAACTGTTTCCTTTTTCGTCGTCTCTTTTCTTCAGTAATCTTTTTCTTTTTTCTTTTTACAGTGGACTCTCCCACCAGAAAAAGCGGGAAAAAATAGCAATAGAATGTTTGTCACTTTCTATACTCAATAATAGTTCTTCATTTTGTACACGTGGCAAATGCATATGAGATCCAGATCGAACATAATGGTAGGCCCTACTTTCCCAAAATTCCCACCAATTGGAAAATGCCTTGGGTTGGAAGCTTTTTTTTTTTTTTTTTTTAGTTGAGGACTTTTATGAGATGGAACAGAAGTTGCTTTTCTTTCTTCAATAACCATCCATTGGGTTTCCTAAAAAGCCATCCAATAGAATGGATAGGAATTCCTAGTCAGTGTGATTTTCAAGGTGTGGCCCAGCCAACACCAGAGAGTACCTGATGATCAGTTCTGATCTTATCCACAGGTAAACCTATGGAAAGACAACCCACTAGATTTGAACTAAGGTGGTAAATACTAGTCTGACCCTTTTAAATACGAAAAAGGCTCATATTCAATCAGTTGGAGGGTAACTATCCAATCAGTGGATAAGTTCCAACCTTTCATGTAAAATCCAACCCCATCCAATAGGTTGGGTCCACCATGGCCATCACCTAGATCACAAAACAAAAGATATCCAATCATCTGTTGGGCCACAGTATAGAAAAAAAATTGAATAAACATGTTAAGATTGATAGGATAAAAATTTATCTGTTGATTGGCTGGTAAATTAGCAATCCAACTAGTTGAACATGTACATCTCTCTAAATACCCGTGACCTGTACTTGGGTCAGATTTGAACGGCTCACCAAGGTCGCCCAATCGACCAATGGAATCAAAACTATGTGCTAGGCCAGCCAAATCATGAGTTTTTTCAATGATGATTCTAAGGAATGGAAGCCATCATCTTCTCAATAATTCCACATGTGAACACCCATTGGGTCCACCCACCTTAGATTCCCCTCAATCTTTTTCCTTGATATAAGTGACATCACATGAAGGAAAAACAAGACCCCATTGTCACCCTCACCGTTTTTTGGACATGCACAAGTCATCTGAAATATTGCTAGATTTAGGAAAGCTTTACCCACTCCATAAAACCTAAAAAATAATGGTTGGGATGATCTCACCTGTAGGTTGTATAGCCTTTTCTAGGCCTCTCGGAAAAGACCCGAAAGAGAGTGTGCCATTGGCCCGCCCACTTTCTTGATGGGGAAAGTTACAGGTCAGCTATCACTCAAATGTAGATTCCTGCAGAAATACAAACAAGGTGCCCCAACACCCTCTGGAAATTCATTTTATCCCTATTTTTAACCTCTAAAATTGTAAAATTCTAAATTTCTCTGTGATTAACCTAATTTCTCTGTATATGTTCTGAATTATTTTGCATCAAAGAAATTCAAGATTCCTGAGCAAAAGCAGCCATCGAAGAAATTCTCTATGCAGTTGGAAATTTGCTTACCTAGCAAGAATTCAAATAAAGAAGAAAAGAACGGCAATTAGATGGGTTCGGGTCAGGTCAGGACCCCAACCCACTTACTAATCACGCCAAGAATTCTTGCTTAAACCCAACCCTTGACCAATTACCTACTGGCGTAACCCGACCCACTTAAAATTCATTCAAGCCCAAGCCCGACCTGACCCAACCTATTTAGTTGTAATCAGGTTCAGCTCACCCAACCTGGCACAACTATACTAGATTTAATGACGGAATATTGTGCAAAAGGTACATCAGCCTCAACTAATTAATGGATACGAATAAAAATATATACATCATGTGTATGTATCTATACCCTATTAGTTTTGTTTTAGGTGTTGGGCTGGATCATCTGCCCAGCCCATTAATAAGTTGCTTGGGCAGGTCAGGTTGGGTAACAATGTACTGGTAAGCAAATACTTCACCCCAGATTGTCTGCCGTAAATGGAAACCCCTTGCATTTGGGAGGGAACGCCCATCCTTTAATTTAACAGGGGTGCACCTTAGTCATAGAACAGCCTAGTTTTTGGCCTGACCTTTCATCAGGCCTGGATGGTCTGAACAGACTAGATTCTATATATACAACCTGGTAGGCTCCCCACTCTAATCAATGCCGGGTATTCCCTCTCAACATCTTCCATGTGCTATGAGTCTATGACCCACTTGATTACAAAAGCTAGTTAAAAGGGAGTGGAAATCAAATAGGTAAGCTGTCTCCGAAGCTGACCATTTAGCTCCGAACCCACCCTCGAAGTCTGTTAGGCTCAGCTTTTGCTGCTGTCTCGGGTTCTTTTTGTTCAAGTTCAGTTTTTGGCCCTGTTGATGGGGCTGAGCTTTTGCTCCTTGTTGTATTGGCATCTCTTCGAGTTCTTTCCAAAAAAATTGGCTTTCATTAAAATTTATTATTAAAAAAAAAAAAAAAAAAAAAAAAAAAAAAAAAAAACCACACAACGTTCCACAACAGTTTGGCTTAAAGAAGGCAACAAAAATAAGAAGCAAGTCCACGCGCTTGCTAGCAACATGTGTATATACAACTGGATTCACAGCCTTTTGATAAATTGGAATGAATTGAGGAAGGGAACTTTATATGGTGCTATCGTAGCCGTCTATTCTAGTCTTCTCAAAATCCTACTATTTACAATTTGAGGAGAATCTTAAGCAAAATGAATTAAATCCCACCTTTGAATCCCTTTTTATATGAATCCTATGATTTTATGATTGAATCCTAAGATTTAGGATTCAAATTATACTTGTTCTCTTTTGTTTTAAGATTCACTTGGCTTTCATTTTATGTTTCTAAATTGGTGGGGGCTTTAAGAATCACCTAGAAAAAACCTTGCAAAAAAAAAAAAAGGTATCGTATAGAAGAGGTAAATTATTTTATTTTGTTCTTTACAAGAGATTAAATGATACATATTCTCTTCCACATTAAATCATAGTTTTTTTTTTTTTCCTGATTTCTTACTTCTTACTGATTGAAACACCAAATGGATGTATTACTTATCTGGAATGTTTTTATGGATGGGTACGATTATGTTGACTTACATGTATTGTGGAATGATGGTTGGAAATCAAAATATCTTGCTCTTTAAAAGGAAAAAAGAAATCAAAATATCTTTTTTCGTCAGTTTACTGAATCAAATGCTGCTTTTACAACGTGATTCTACATTCAAGAAAGTTAACAAGAACATAAATTATTAAAGGATCCTTGTATGTTTTTTGAAGAAAATTTCTTGAAAGACAAACAAAAAGAGGAAAGATAAGAATCCTTTAACAACATCACGACATGGTATTACTTGGTGCATATTGATGGCAAAAGGATGCTTGCTGAGTTTTTTTGTTTTCTTTCAAATTTATTTATATTTTAAAGAAAATCATAAAAAAATCTTAAGAAAATCATTGAAAAAAAAATTCTTACAATTTACGATACGATTCAACCCCTATTACAATTTGCGATACGATAACAATTTTGACAAAATTGGCTGTGACAGCAAATACTTGTCATCCTGTAAAAAAGACTCATATTCCTCTTTTATATCTAGCATTTTGCTGTTGTAAGTTCTCAAGCTTCAATGATCTTTCTTCCATTGCCTAATCCTCCCTTTGAGAGGTTGAGTTTAAGCAAAAGCCTATGAGCCACACGGCCATGTACCAGAAAGAGTCCAACCAACCTTCGCTTGTTGAGAAAATCCCTCTTCCTCAAGCCACATAAGCTCAAACCGAAAGGGAATGAGACCCCAATCATCCTCCAATTCAAGCATGATGGGAAATAATCATATACTGGATGCGGTAAACCGCATTGGTCCACCAATGGAACACCTCCACCCGATCAGCCAACATGAGAAAAAACTTGGACATGGCCAGATGCTCCTGGCTGCACCTCCCGGGGAATATCCAACTAGTTCCTAACAACCCAATCCAAGAAATCCCTCATGCTTCTAGTGATGGGACTTCCACTAAGCCTCTTAAAGGAGACCCTGATCACATTCAAGTCGGCCCCAGAGCACCAGTTCCTACCATCTATTTCTCACATTATCCAACTCAAGCCAAAATGTGGAAAGGCAGACACTGCCTAGAAAACCCACCTGAAACCATTAGTTGCATTCCTCGAGAATAGAAACAAAGAAACATACATGCTTACCAACCCTCTCTAATCTAGACAACCGAGTTCCAAATTACCAGGATGCCATAAGCTGCCACAACTGCATCCAAGGCCATGCAATACTTCCTTTTGCATCCTCAAGGAGAATCGATCATGCCACTCTCCATAGACTGATTTTTTTTGTTTCCTGGAGTGCCCTCAATTGCAATTTTTGGCACCTATAGAACTGCCTGATTTTGGCCGGTTCCTAGGGGCAGCCCAGCCCCCTAACATCCTAAGATAGCAGCTTCATGGTGAACAAACATTGATTCCTCTCCCCTTGTTATCCCCTCTGAAATTCAATTCCCTTTATCGGAGTTGAGATCAGGCCAAATAGTTCTCTTACCCTTGGGAGATTTCATAATCTGAATACTTGGCTAGGATCTTCCAGTCTGGTATTTTTGGTGCCTGGGCCATCCACATCATATCAAAGGCTTGGATCACCAAAACATCAGCCCCACATGCACAGACCGGAAATCTAGATGGCGCGGCACAAACATTTGGCCAGAGCTTGTATCATACTTCTTTTTTCGAATGAGCACCCAAGCAACTGATCATTTAAATTGGTTACTTTGAATAAAAAATGAAACTACATTGCAGAGAGTGATTAGATATTTTCCAAGACAGGAAACATTTATCTTACGCATCTGTTTGGGATCTTGCTTGATATGTGTTCATCTTTTCTTGTCATAATAATCCTCTGACAAGAGGCCAACAGAAATTAGCTACCAAATTAACTTAAATTTCTAATCCACAGCATCCATGCATGCAATACAGGCATCACAGGAAGGGTTGATCCTGTAACTGAATGGAAGATGGTGCATTTCAACATTTTGAGGTCACAGGTTCAAGCCCAGCTAACCTATCAAAAAGGGAAATACAGAATTACTAGAGCAAGCTCAAGCAGTTTTACCTCAATTACCGAAAATGGTTGACACTGCATGTAATCAGAGGCCCTCAAAAAATCTCATATGATCTTCAAACGTTTCAGCATGCCTAATTTTCCTCAGAGAACCATCTTCTTCCACCTGCAAAATATCCAACTTCCGGGTTGAAAAAAAAAAATTTGAACATGGAATTCCACAAGTGAAAGCAGTAATCTTTATTTCAACTTTTATCACAATCATAAAACAGCATCCAGCGGTTTCAACAAGCCCTACAAAAGAAAATGAAGGAAGCAATCTAAACTAATTGTTGATTTTGAGATCCAGTCATAGCTCATAAGATAGTGGCAAGTACTGAAATATAAGAAAGTGAGTGTCATCATCAATGCCATCATCGTCGTCGCCATTGGTCTCATCATGGTAAAAAAAACTAATTGAATCTTTCCATTCTGAATCTAATTGTATCTTCTTATTAACAATCTAGGGGTTGTTTGGATTGGTGGAAAACCTTAGAATACAATTCGAATTCCCTTTATGTTACGGTTTCCTCTGTTTGAGTTAGCCAAAACAGGGGGAAAACAATTTCCTTTTCCTAGGTTTTCCTCAAAAAACAAGTAAAAACTATTTCCCAAAAAAAGCTGTTAAATCTGATTTTCAAAGGTTACGAGAGAAAGCTCTTGCTGTTTGACCATTAAACTTTTAACATTTCCATTGAAAAAACACTCCAAACCAAACAGGTTATTGTGGATTCTTTTCGACACATTTCCCTGTTCTCAGTTTCCAAGGTGGATTTCCCTATCCACGTTTTTGTTTCCACCAATGCAAACAGGTTAAATTACATGGGGGAAATATATCATGGGGGAGATAAATCTAAACATAATACATTAGCAGGTTGCCACTACATTACATTCGAACGATATTTTAAACCGAGGTGGCTACATCGATAAGAAAAATTACATACCCAGTACTCAGGAGGTCGCATTTTGAGATTGTATGTTGATGCCATGCTCATGCAATACGCTCCTGCATCATGAACAACGAGGCCAGCTCCCTGAAAAGTCACGACTTCTGATGAGCAACTAACTGATGATCGAGCAAAAAAGGGGAGGGAGGGAGAGAGAGAGATATCCATGGTGAATCAATGCCCAAGATGTGACCTGATCAGGAGTTGGAAGCTCTCTATCTTTCCCTAAGAAATCCGCTGACTCACAGACTGGGCCCACCACATCGAAGGTAGAAACCTCAGCACCAGGTTTTGGGGGAGAAACAAGCTCTACGTGCTGGACAAAAAGGTTTGAGAGGTGCACTTGATCAAGACCAGAAGAAGCTCAGGATAGAACAAATATAGTTACTTAGAGAAACAGATCCATGAACACCATTAGTCTTCATGGTTTTCAAGGAGAGACAAAGGAGAGCCTTACTTCATTAGACGACTAAGGCCCAGTTTGGTAGATGCTTAAAAATAAGTTCATCTCATTTTAGTTAACAATACTTATATATTAGAGATCTTGTTCTCTAATACAAATTAGTTCATGGTAACAGTAATTATGTATTAGATATCAAGATCTCTAATACATAATAATTGTTAACTAAAATGAGATGAACACATTTTTGGGCATCTACTAAACAGGACTAAGAGTGTAAAACAATAGAAAATGGGTATTTTGTGAGATACGTTTGAAATCATCATCATCATCCCACTTTGAAATACTTGCAAAAACTAAACTTTATCATTGGTCATATGAACATTCAAAAACAGAAGACCATGCCCAGTCTCTTTTATGGGCATGAATTATCACCATTACCATGAAAGAAGGAAAACCACCACACCAATATCACAGAGCCACTTCCTGTAATCAAGTATCAGTCTAAGGAATATCGGAATTATCTGTTTATGGCTTGCAACAATGTTTTAAATACTGTTATCGCGTAATGTATCGCACTCTTGGGATACGGATAAATATCAGTTATCGTATGGGATATATCGGTTGTATCGCGTAATGTATCGCTATTGTTGGGAAACATGGGAACATTGGGAAATTGGTCAAATTTTTCAATGAAGCTTCAGGGATTGTTGAAAAAGACATCAATACACACTTAGAAATCAAAACATTACAAAAAAAAAAAATGCGCATAATAGGAGTTTCCTTTGTATGGGGTCCTAATATATGTGTTTTCCAACTAAACCGATGCAAATATATTCAAAGTCTATTCATATAATTTATAAACGTAAGAAGACATGTATAGAAACACAAGCAATACATTCAAAAGCAAAAGAAGAATCACTAGATCAGGTTAACATACATGTTTAATTTTTGTGTTTGGAAACAAAGATTGCAACTGATTTGTGAGAAATTGAGAAATTTTGATTTTTCTCAATTGTCCACAACTTGACCCATCTCCCCAAAATGTCGAAATCGAAGTTCCAAATCCATAAATTTTCATGGAAAACATGAAGAATCATAGATTTGTAACCATTTGACTTTGGTTCAAGGTGACTTACAACAAAAACATTGATCAAAAATTGAAAATGCTCACTAGATCAAATAGGTGGGATATATCGGCACTACCTGTGCATTTTGTATCGCACAGGTGGGATACAAGATATATCGTGGGATATATCAGCTGATATCGTTGATATTTAAAATACTGCCTTGCACTAAACTGAGTGCCGCATTTCAAACCCTAGGCAAGTAGAGTGTACAGAAACCACCAAAAATGTTCATGCCTTCTCTCGACATGCTTTCCATAAAGTGGACAAGGATGACATATAAATTCTTTTTTGCAAATAGGGTAATCTTGCTGTTGTTGTGCAGTAACGAAAAAGAGATGAGATCATTTATTATAAATGAGCCTACCTCCCAACAAATGTAACACCATATTGCAGAACAATCTATCTAATTACTACATTAACTTACTTGATAAGCTCCGTAAAGACTAGGCCGAATAAGTTCTGCCATGCTGCCATCAACTACAATAAAATTTTTCGTGCCATTTGTTTTCACTCCAGTGACCCGATTGACTAGACAGCTAGTGTTGGCTATGAGAGATCTTCCAGGCTCAATGATGAGAGTAAGATCTCGAGAAACAACCAGCTCACGTACCTACAAAAATGCACCGACATACTGAACTTCAGAAAATCTCTGTAACATAGCTAAGAGAAGTCGCATTCAATTATCTAACAGAATAAAACAGATCACATTTTTCCCAATAAATGACAAACTTGTAAACATAGATTACATATATAAAGTTGCAAAATTAAATAAATAAATAAATCTTTATGAGCGATATAAAGTTGCAAGTTAGTAATATAGAAAGAGTGAAACACAAAAAGATGGGTTGCATAGAAAATATCAGGTATTTGGGTATCGGAACTGGGACATGAATACATTGAAACAGTGCAGAGAACACATGATCATGTGTTATGTGGGTACAGTTCTTGACAATGTATTTATTGAATAACAAACACATGTATGTGACTACGTCATGCTAGAATATATGCACGTGCATGGCATACATATGCATCTACGAGACTACGTCTGTGCAAGAAGCAAATATTTTGATCATGCATGGATGAACTCACATGTGCAGGCAACAGCAAAATTTCAAGCTTACCGTGTTGATGAGATCCATGGGTGTTGGAAGGACAGCACCAGTGTGATGGTAATCTATCCCCAGACCGCCACCAATGTTTAAGTACTCAACTTCGAAGCCTTGGGCTCGAATTTGGTCTATGTAATTCACCATCAAAACTGCAGCATCCTTGAATATGTCTACCTGAAAAAGGGAGAAAAGTTGAGATGGAATCAAATAAAAAACCACCGGACAGAGGAAACAAATGTAAATATTCAATACAGTCCAGTAGTTAAGTCCCATGACATGTGCAATCAGTGAAATGGGATCCACAATTTATTCAACTAGTGAAGTGGATGCATGTTGTCCACAGCAACAATTACTGGGCACTGAAATAGCCCATTTAAATAAATTTTAGTTAATAACTCCGTATTGTCATTGCTTATTTTTGGTCCACTTTTCAGGTGCTAAATGGTGTCCGAACGACATGAAATTGGCCCTGTTTGAGAGCCTATTAAGTTAGATTTCAAATGACCTCAATAACATGCAATTCTAACATGAATTGGACAAGTTATCACCGATTTACAAACGGGTTTATATGGTTGTGTCTTGTGATGGGATTTAGGGGCTTGTGAATCAACTGGGCTTGGGACCAGCAATGAGAGCGGAAACTCCAACAGGGGTTATTAATCAATGGCATTTAACATGATGAGAAGAAATGTATTCAGAAGATAGCATACCTAATACAGGAAGTCACTTAAAGTATCTGATGAGCTGTAGTATGATTAGAGCATGCCACTACCTCCGCAACAGTTGGATACACCAACTATCAGGACCATAATGCAAATATAATTATCTTTTTTTACAATATAGCAAAAAAAAATCTCAGCCTTCTGGGTACAATTTAGTTATCCAGGAAAATGAATTTCAGGTTTATATCCTGATAATGATGGCAATAGATGTGGCAGCAAAGAAACATCACCAGCACAACAATTTCAAAGGAAACAAAAACTCATTTCTAGTTTAAACAACGCATCAAATGAAAAGCAATAAGCACATGCAAACCAGCACACAAATGTAAATATACTGGTGCCATGGCACATGCTGTGCGTGTGATCAATACCGGAGGTAAATGCAAAGTAAACTCACATTAACTGGTCTGATTTCTGGGCCAGGGTATGTTCAATGTTGGTCCCAACCTATGCTGTCAAAATTGTTATTGTATCACAAATCATAATAGGAGTTGAATCGTATCGAATTGCAGATTGTATTGTAAATTGTAAGATTTTTTTATAATTTTCTTTAAAACTTTAAAAAAATATATGAAAATTATAAATAAATAAGTTATAAACTCATCAACATCCTTTTGCCATCAATATGCACCAAGTAATACCATGTCATGATAGTGTTAAAAGGATTCTTATCTTTCCTCTTCTTTTCTTTTTTTTTGAAAGATGAATCGATTTATTAGGCATTTATTAGGCAAAGCCAAAACAGAAAACAGAGAAATTTTGTAGACTGATGAAAAAATATTTTGATTCTAACCATCATTCCACAATACATATAAGTCGACGTGATCGTAACCATCCACAAAAACATTCCAGATAAGTCATACATCAATGTGGTGTTTCAACTAGTTAAGTAAGAATATATATTTTTTTTAAAGCTCTATGATTTGATGTTGAAGAGAATATATATCATTTAATCTCTTTTATATATATATATATATATATATATATATATATATATAAAATAATTTACCTTTTTCTAAATGAATCTTTTCTTTTTTTCTTTTTTTCTTTATGAAAGGTTTTTTCTAAACGATTCTTAAAGTCCCCACCAATTTAAAAACATAAAATGAAAGCCAAGTGAAGCTTAAAATTGAAGAGAACAAGTATGATTTGAATCTTAAATAGGGATTTGAATCATGGATCATAGGATTCAAATCATAGAATCGTAGGATTCATATAAAAAGGGATTCAAGGAGGGATTCAAATTGTTTTGCTTAAGATTCGACTCAAATTGTAGATTGTAGGATTTTGACAGCACTAGTCCCAAATGATAAATGGCCTGGATCCAGCACATTTGTGCCATGTAGGCACGTGTCCTGTGAGGCATGTGTGTGTGCATGCACACATGTGGAAATGCAAGAGTGGGATGAGGCAGCATGTATTTTTTAGAGAAAATTAACAAAGATGCTCCCTTTGAAACACTATTCTCATGGGTTACATGACTCTAAAAAGGCTACCAAATATTTTCATTATAGATAGTATAGATTAAATAGTGAAGCCAATAACAAGCAATTTTTGTCAAGTCAGGTTGGTAATGAGTCACCTTGGTAATGGTAGATCCAAGATGGCAATGAGCACCCACAAGCTTCAGCTCATTTGGATGCGCCTTCACCACATCTAGAAACCATTGCAGCTTCTCATTTCTGATACCAAATTTGGAGTTCTTGTTACCAGTGGCAACATAAGGATGGACCTAGTGAAATTACAAAAAAAAATAATACAAACATCACACGTTAGAATAAATGATATTGGAGGACAGCTTAGTTGAACACAAGGATTAAGCCTTGTTTGAGTGTTTAAACATTGGTCTGAATAAACCTGAGAACATATTGGTATCAATGTAACCAGAGATGGAATGTGGATCAAAGGTTGATTGCAGACAAATATAGTTATATAGAAATTAATCAACAATAAGAAAGTAAACATCATCATCATCATCCAAGCCTCATCCCAATTAATTAGGGTCGGCTACATGAATCCTGTTATGTCATTCCACTCTATCAAGGGCTATACCTTTAGTTAGACCATAGGTCATCAAAACTTTTCTTACTACCACCATCCTTGTCCTTTTGGGCCTTTCCCTTGCCCTTTTAGAATCTTCAATTTGTAGCAACTCCTTCTAACTGGCGCACTTCTTGGTCTCCATTGCACATGACCAAACCATCTAAGTCTGCTTCCCCTCATCTTGTTACCCAGTGCTACTCCTAAGTTCTGCCGATCGCATTCATTTCTAATACTATCCTTCCTCATCTTGCCACTGATCCATCTCAACATCCTCATTTCAACTACACTCATCCTATGAATATGTTATTCCTTAACTGCCCAACATTTTGTCCAATTCTAAAGAAAAACTTAAATTACAACTTAATCGGGAGCCGCAGGGGGGTGGGAGTTGGTGATTTAGGTAACACTGGTTTAGGTCAAATCAGCTCGGTTAATCGAGGTTTTTTAAATTTCGAATTTGAAGTCCAATTTTCGAGTGTGAAGCACTTAAACTATTTCTTTCACGTACTAACTTGAACTTCTTTTCTTTTCTGTTTATTTTAAAGAAAAGAGCTTAGCTTGTTCGAGTTTCTAACTACCTTTTTCTGTGTTATTCTATCATCAACCTCATACAGAGCAATGTTCATCCATTAGGGCGATTTTGGGACCATTTACAATCCAACATGGCCCCTTTTAATTCAATGGCCACCATGATAGTAGGTGGGTGGTGGATCGACCTGGGCCCCACAGAAGAATTTGCAATGTAAGATGGAGAGGAGATCTATTAACTGGATCATTGCTCACAACATACATACATGCATAACAGCGTAAGGGAAATAGATAAAAACACTTATATTCCACCATAAATCTAAAGGTATTGCGTACCTGAGGATCTACATCAGGATTAATCCGGAGTAAAACAGGAACCTTTTTCCCTACAACTCTCGCGGCAGTTATTATATTCTCTAAATCGAACTCACTGTCAACATTCACAAAAACTCCTTCCTCGGCAGCCAAAACAAGGTCCTCCAAGAGCTTTCCATTTCCATTAAATATGCACCTGATCTTTAAAATATATTTGTAAGAAATAAAAACCATGTAATGATCATATGAAGTGAAAAGGACCAAAAGGCCTATGGGTAAGTGCCGTAATTACTTCACCCAAACTATCAGTTAAAGGCATCAATATTCCATGTAACTGAATGAAGAATACGATCGCATCAATATTCCACGTAACAGAAATTCTATTAAGAAGCAGTGAGATGGTGATCTGTCGACCACATTTTATCAGCCAGATCACTTAGATGCTCATGCAACTGACCTGAAGTATGGCTTTTTATGACAGGTTTTGTAGTCTATCAGCCCGTGGAGCCCTACGCCATGCCTGGAACCCACCCTCAGTTATCAGAACCTTTCATCTAGTGGGCCCCATTGCAAATGTCCCACTACACAAAAATTGAGCCAACTGGAATATACACCGCATCCAGTTAAATGGCCCCTAAGCCATCCGTATGGAGGCCAAAGTTAGGGGCCACCATGAATGGCCCTGATAACAAACAGGGTGGAAGGTCCCAATGACTACAATCTCATGCGGTCTGGTGGGCTATCTGTTTCTGTCTTTTCTTCATCGGGACACACATGATCCACTTTGGAAATGGACCCTTGCCCATGTCCAGCATAACTACTGCATATATGACGTGTCTAGGGTAATCAGCACTGTCAAGTAGACAGACCATACCCAAAAATCACAGTAAACCAACAATCCACACCCATCAAGATGGTATGATTGTGTCCACCAAAAGTGTTGTGGCCCACCTAAGGAGTCGTTTGGATACCTATAACATTTTTAAGTCATAAATAACTTATACTTGAACGTGAGTTTCTGGTGTAACTTGTTTACATGTTGTTTATTTAGCTATAAGTTGTAAAGTACTTACAGCCAGGTAAACAGTTTTTTTGTGATTGTGTAACCTGTACAGTGTTTACAGGTAAGAAAGTGTATAATCACACCAAATAAAGCTTGGAGCGGTAAATCGCTAAAAAATCTTCAAATTATATAAAAGGGCTTCACATAAGATATGTCATTGGGTTGAGCCCATCTAGATGCATCTTTGAGCTGATCCTTGGGCTAAACCAATCATCAGGTGGGCCACAAAGTAGATCCATAGATTCAAATGATACCCTGGCAAAGTGTGATGGATGACATGCAGGCACTTAGAAATTAAGAAGTCAAATTAAACTGGTCTAATTATCGTTCCCAAGCTAAATGTATCATGACTGAAAACAACGGTCCTATTTCCACAAACAAGTGTCTGTGAATGTGTCCCACCATGTAGATGCCCTTGATAAGAAATTGGGCTCATTCCGTAATCAGTTGGGCGACAATTTACAAAGATTTAATTCATTATTTGACAATCGGATTGGTGGACATTTATTGGATGGTTCCAAATGAAAAATATTCAAGGATTTACAAAGATTTAATTCATGATTTGACAATCGGATTGGTGGACATTTATTGGATGGTTCCAAATGAAAAATATTCAAGGATTTACAAAGATTTAATTCATGATTTGACAATCGGATTGGTGGACATTTATTGGATGGTTCCAAATGAAAATTATTCAAGGATCCTATTTCCATAAACGAGCATCCACAAATCAAAGGTTAGGATTGTTCAATCAATCTAGCCTTGGGATTGTTCAAAGGTTACAAGTACAAAACATAACTCCTCTTTTAAAGGTGGGTGTCTCATCCCAACTATTCCTTGTCGTGTGGCCAACCTAATCAATCAATTAGCCTGACTTGACTCACATAATGAATGGATTGAATCTTCTGTGCACATCAAGATGGGCCCCAAATCCAAGTGCACATGTATTAACCATTGCACTCTAGTCTCTACCCAAGTATCAAAAGGAGGAGCTTTGCAAAGCACGCACACGTGTGCAATGAAGCTCATGTACACTCCACACGTGTCAGCATGGCACATAGATGCGAGATACAATCCATATATCAGGTTGTTACTACCTTGTAAATGTTTTCCCAAAATTAAAAAGGGTCTACTCAACATGTAGGCCCCAATATTCCAAACAGGAGGATGGATTAGAGAACTTCAGCCATTCGAATGGATCGACCTGATTCTTGCGCTAGGGCATCAATATTAGTGGTGTCATTCCAACAGATGGATTGGATCTTGGACCTATCGTGCCACACTGGCAGATGTGTGGCGTGTGCATGAGCTTCACTGCACATGCATGTGAGCTTAGCATAGCTCGAATAGGAGAGGACAGCCTTCTTCTCCATTTTCTTCTCTCCGTTTAAAAAAGGTGTAAGTTGTTTACATCTTAAAAAGTTACTGGCATCCAAACGACCATGTAAACCCTTTACAATTAAAACAGCTTACAAGCATCCAAACGACCCTGTAAACCCTTTACAATTAACACAGCTTATAGGCATCCAAATGACCCCTAAATTTGACAAATTTTAGGTTCAAGGTGAAAATGTGACCATGCACCTGATGGACAAGGTGGATCTGATGCATGTTTGTCCCACATAGCAATCAGTTAACACAAGAGAACTTGCTTAAATAAAACAGCATTCAACTGTGTTTTATTCCATAGGTCCTATGCCTTATTTATAATGATTGTTTACAAGGTTTCCTAGGTTTCCTCCTCTAATAATCTAAGGAATCTAAAAATAAGTTTCCTTGCTAACCAAGGTCTCTAAAGTAAGAAAACCCTTGAACAAGAAAAACTAAGGATACTTCCTAACATAGGGATATTTTCCTAAATGTAAATATTAACAAAAGGAAATTAGGAACAAGCTAAAAAGTAAAGTGGGGCCTTCTCTTGTGCACACGTGTGGATCATGCATGTGTGGGATGTGGGGCGATGTCATCAGCCACTGTTTGGATAAGTGGTCGTTCAGATGCCTGTAAATGTTTTAAGTGGTAAATGATTTACACCTGTAAATCATTTACAGCCTGTCCTGTTTGGCAGTAAGCTGTAGATGATTTAAAGGTAAATGATTGTTTGTGTTTAGATAGCCTGTAAACTGTTCAAATCCTGTAAATGGAGAGCCAATCTTTGAAAATATAGCCATTAGGCTGTAAATGGAGAGCCTGCAAATGAAATCACAGCTTGTTGCCTGTAAATCAAATGGGGCTGAAAACTGTAACTTTACAGGCATTTTTCATCATCCAAACACACACTGTATACCATTTACCTGTAAATCATTTACAGTTAGCCAAATTTACAGGCATCCAAACGACCCCAAAACAGTGAAATGCAACTCATTTCAACAGGATACGTCCAATGCAACTCATTTGCACCATTAAACAGTGCAAACTAGTTGTATATAGGATCATTCCCCACAACCAAAATAATAATAAAAAATCTTTACACCAGGAAAGCTAGAGTTAGGATTTTCAATACTTCTTCGGGTCGAATCCAGCTTGAAGCGCCAGCCTCAGCTCGTTACCACTCACGAGCACCGCTCCGCAGCCCAATTCCCTCAAATGCTCGAGAATTTTCAGATTGTTGTTGGCCTTGATCGCATACCCGATGATCGATCTCAGCCCTTCCAACGCCTCTTTGTAGGCTTTGAAGTTCCTCGTAATTTGGGGCTTGCTGTAGAGGTAAAATGGTCTTTTTTCGACGGATTCCAGAACTTCTTGAACTTTTGTATCCTCGCAGTAGAGGAAACCGTCTTCGGATTTTCTGAAACAGTGGTGGAATTTAGCAGGAGATGGGTCGGTGGATACCGTTTGAGGGGTGGATGACAGAATTGCCCTTAGCTTAAGGCGTTTGGGAGAGGATTTGAAGAGGAGGATGGGTTTGGAAATGATGAGGTTTCGAGGGGCATTTTGGGGTTTTGAGAAAGCAGAGGTGGAGGAGTAAGAGAGAAGATGGGCTGCAGTGGCCATTGCTTTACTCTGTCACTCTCTCAGTGGAAAGGAGCAGTTTCTCATGAAAATTTGACGGCGGTTTAGGGTTTTTAGTTTTGGCAAAAGAGAAAAACTTTGATACTCTGGCAGTGTATAATGGATGATACGCAGGCACTTAGAAATTAGATACTTGGAATGAAGTAATTTAAGCTGAACTGTCCAAATTATAGGCCCTATTTCAGATGTTTCATGACGTAAAAGTTACTATCACACAATCTTTCTGACTATGGGATTGTTGCAAATGACTTGGACAGTTAAACTGGGAAATATTCATGGTCCTATTTCAACAGACAAGTGTAAACGATTTCGATATTAGGATTGTTAAACCAATCTGATTTACAGTTGGTTTCAGAAATTAGTCGGTTTAATTTAGAGTCAATCGATGCAGTTTGTACAGTTTATGGGAGCCTGAGTATGAAGTGTCATAATCTGCCAGAGTAAATAGCTCCACTGAAGAAAGGAGAGAATGTCCACCAGATCACATGCTACAAGATTGGCGGATGGATTGAGCTCAGGACATGGACTTGAATGGTATGCTTACGTGGGATTGTACCCATTTATTAGTTGGACTTACCTTTGATAGGAATCGGTAAACCAAATCAGTTTAATTATCGATATTAATATTAAAAATTAATCATTTTTCATACAATATTAAATTTGAGACATCACAGTCACATAACTTAAACTAATGGGCCTTAAAACTATTGACTTGAAGTCAATCCAACAACTGAGGCTGTTAACAGGACGAGCTTGGGGTTAGTCTCAGCTTGGATTTTGAACTGTTTAAGCTGGGGCTATTCAAAATTCAGAATTTTGATGGGCTTACATTTCAAAGATTATTATTAGATTCATATGTACATCCAAATGCATTTTGGGAAGTAAATATTACTAGAGAGGGAGAGATGGAAGTGCAAGCTTACTCGCTTAGTACTGTATGTTTAAAACAACAAAAAATAAAAATAAAAATAAAATAAAATCCCAATTCATTTTGACATACAACAAAACCACCTGAAAATTACTGTAATTTTAACTAACCACCTACCTTTTGCTATGTTGTGTAAAAAGATAATACCAGTTTTTAATTAACCTTGGTTGGGTCATAAGTGAGAAGTCTATTTTAATTGTACTTCAAAGGAAGAGACTTGCTATCTCCACGTGAGTGTGGGATTCATGTATGAGATCTCAGCTTTCCATCAAGTGATCTACACCATTTACATCCTCTAACTTAAAGATAAGGCAAATTCAAACCCTACGTGGGCCACTGTATATCAAAATCGGGTGAATGATTCCCATTAGATCAACTAAAGAGGGTAGAAATGGTAATTTAAAATGGTTAAACAATCATGTATGGTGTAATGCATGCTAAATGAGAGCAACTGGTCGCTTGGAGTTAAAAATAATAATAATAATAACATCATCTACACATTACATATCATCCATTGATTAGTGAAACCACAAGGGGGAGTGCACAAATATGAAAAAAAGTAGGTAGATTTTGCAAATACAGTGAGTTCTGGGAGTTTTTTGTTACATATAAAAAAGGTAGAGGGTTCTATATAAAGAAAAAACTTATAAAAGAAATTTCTTGAAGGTTTTTTTTTTTTTTTTTTAATAGCTTGTTAGTACACCCCCATTGTCTGTTAGCCGCCTCCACGGTCTGTACTAAGGCCTAAGTGTTGAAAGGAGGTATCTTTCACTCAGTCTACCACTTAAAGCAATGGATGAGGGTGTGTTTGTGTCTTTATAACATTTTTTAGGGTAATTCCACTGTGCCTTTTTTATGACCCTCGGTGCAATTAAATCAAGCAAGCAATATTCATTTGTAGGTGGACTCGGATTAGCTACTGATGGCTCATTAGCTATTGGTGGAAGTGGCATCACCAAGTTTTGTACGGCCCACCATGATGTATGAGTTGTATCCACACCGTCCATCCATTTGGAGAGATCATTTTACGACATGAGACAAAAACTGAAGTAAATCCAAAACTTGAGTGGACCCCACCACAGAAAATAGTG
The DNA here is from genome assembly GCA_021015155.1 of Magnolia officinalis. Taxonomy (NCBI): domain Eukaryota; kingdom Viridiplantae; phylum Streptophyta; class Magnoliopsida; order Magnoliales; family Magnoliaceae; genus Magnolia; species Magnolia officinalis. Next base: position 62,769,232 of record JAJHSJ010000016.1, on the reverse strand, counting down.
GGGATTGAACACCTATCATTAAAAACTTCTTGGGATCCACATGAGCTTTTGATGAAGCTGAAATTTGTGATTCCCCTTGGTCAATGTCTGTATGAACTTATAAACATGTTGGATCTCAAATAAACATCATAGCGAGCTTTATGAAGGTTTAAAAGGTGGGTGTCACAATCCCTATTGTTTTTTTTAATGGGATCATGTCCAGAGATGATCGAATAGATAAACGGTATAGATGCAACACATACATCATGGTCAGCAACCAATCCACATCTTTGTAGGTGACAAACAAATAGCAGGGTATCTCATATAAGAATTTTCAAAATCTACATACGGCACTGTTCTCCTTAATGAAAAATCCCATCCACATGCAGTGAAACACACCCCCTTTCCATAAAAGCATTTTCTACCTATCACATTACTTGTAATGTTGATGACATTTTAACCATGAGCCAAAGGCCAAAAAGCATTTATGTTTTAGGACCGATTACCTGCAATCAATCGTATGCTACAACCAATTCATTTATGGTTTTAGAATGATTGTTCATCTGATTGGACCACGAGTTACGTCCACCCAACCAATTACACAGCCCATCCAATGGGCAGGCCCCACCAGGATGATCACCTCGTGCAAAAATCATCCATGTCCACTATCGTGTGGGCTATACTTGTATTTTGTTATTTATAAATGGCTATATATTATTTTATTTGGTGTAGCCCACTTGATGAGTAGACAGGGCTGATGTTTTCCATAGATGAACCTTGTCATAGAGCCAACCTATTGGAACGTTTAGATGTCACGTGGTTAACAGGTTGGAAGTTTTTTGGTTGGTTGGACTGTAACTTATAGTCCAACTAGTTGAATGTAAGACCTCAAAACTGATATTATGCAGGATGCTTCTAAAACAGGGCTGTAATGTTAGCTAACCTATAATAGGTTGTAGGTGATCTATTCATAAGTTGGCTGATGATTTCCAAAATCAGGTAAATCTAAATAAGAACACACTCAAAATGATGCTGATCTTTTTTAGAACTCCAGAGAGTGGTAGTTGAGAATCAATGTAGGTACTAAGAGCAGATTAAATGCTATGGAATAGCATTGGGTAGAATTAAACCTTATTGTGTAATAATTATGTATGGAAATACCATAGCATTTTGACTGTCCAATCCCATATTTATAATCAAATTCTTTCTTTACAAAAGCATGTTGTATTAAGTGAAACTAGTGTTTGGTGAACCATGAAATGTAATCAATAGATTAGATTTCACTATTAATGCTAGTTACATATATATATACATTTACAATTCAATTGTCACGTGTAAATGGGCACACATGAATGGCTTGCATAGATAAAACACATGCATCAATGTGAGGCTTATAGATTAAACACATGCATTGTGACTGGATGATATAATACTAGATTGATCTAATGCTTCCCATTGTTTCCCAACACGGGATGGAATTTATATGGGACCAAATGTAATTCCACACCACCTAATCCTAGGTTCCAAACAGGTCCCAAGAGGATTTGAGATACTTGTATTACTACTTTGAAAAGAGTGCATGAACCTTTGTGGGCATCGAGCTAAGTCGAGTCGAGGTGGGCCAAGCTTGGCTTGGCTTGTCCATGATGTATTCGAGTTCGAGCTCGAGCTCAAGCTTAGCCTTAAGCTCAACATTGAAGCTTGACTTGTTTGCCAAAGCTGTCGAGTCGAGTTCGAGTCGAGCTAGTGGTTCGAGTCGAGTCGAGTTTACCTCGAGTCGAGCTCAAGCTTGTTGGGTGAGAGAGTAATGGATTCTATTCTTGATCCTCCTCCGTTGATGAAAAATTCAAAAATCTTAAGAGAATCAAAGCAAAATCCAGTGAAAAAATCAAATAAAACTTCGAATCGGATGAGAAAACCTGTAAGAACCGATTTGTTCTTGATCTTCTTCCACCAGTAAAAATCCAAGTACTAGAAAAAAAAAAAACAGAGCAGAACACAGATCAGAAATCCAAGCAAAGAACTCTAATCAATCAGATCATTAAATTTCCTTGAAGCTCTAACAAATCTGAGAAGAACCCATCTTGAATTTTTTGGGTTTCTCACCTAAGAAGTAAATCTCAAGAGATTGAAATCATACTATTGTGGAACTGAAATGAAAACTGGTTGTGGTAGTCGGGATAGGCATGCGGCTGACAGTGGGCAGAGAAAGAAAAGAAAGGAAAAGGGAAGGGGGTGCGTGCGGTCAGCTAGAGTTTGTTTTTAATTTTTTAATTTTTAAGTTTAAACTTAAAACTTATATTAATAATATATATATATATATATATATATATATATATATATATATATATATATATATATATATATATAAAATATAATATAATATAATATTTAATAGATTTATTAATTGAGCAGAGTCTAGCTCGAGTTCAAGCTTCGAGTTGAGTTGAGTTGAAATGCCCCTTGGTCGAACTTTACTTGAACTCAACTCGAGCTTCAAATAATTAGCTTGGCTCAACTCGAATTGGCCATTCAAGCCGAGTCAATCCTTGATGTACAAACACTCGTAAGTTGTATACTTGGCACCATCATTTCAAGCAAAAGCGTCCAAAAATAGTGGGACCCACTATTGGTAGGTCATCATCCAAAAGAAGAGTGATTGAACAACCCTAACATCTGTTTAATGGCAATTTGCTTGTTGAAATTACCTCTATTAATGTCCACCAATCAGCCATTTACTAAATCCAATTAGTGTAATTTTTGGTGGGAAACGGTACCGTACAGCTAGTTGATATGAAATAAAGTAGAACACTGATCAAAGAGGGATAAGTGGCATCAAAATTCAAAAACCAATTTTCAAATTTTCTTTTAAACTTTTTTAGATTGAATCACAGGATACACTAACAGCTGCTTTACCTTGTTATAGTTCAGCCACATGGACATGGTTTCCCATTTTTGGTTTATCAACCATCTAAGTAGGACACATGATCCGAAAAGGTGAGGATAGATCACCCACCGTTGAAATCGATCTAAGCAGCCTCCTCTCTTTCGCCTTGTATATTTAGCTGTATAGCTACGTCCTTTTCCTGTGCGGCTGTGCATGTGCCTCTCTCCTTTTTAATCCCTCACTTCAAGGAAGATGAACCTGTTATCCGTCCTAATTTTGTGGGATCCACATAGATTCTTATGACAAATCCACTCCGTACATTCGCTTTTAAAGACAACAATAGAGTATGAATTTCAAAATCACGCAGATCCAAAAGCTTATGTGAGCCTCACCATAGGAAACAACGGTAATTGAACGTCCACCATTGGAAACTTTGTAGAGGCTACCGAAGTTTTGTATCAGGATCATATCTGTACCTACAGTTTTTTTGAATGGAAATAACCATATGAACGGTTTGGATAGCATATAAACATCATGGCCGGTTCTAGAAATGTTTCAACGGTGGATGTTTCTTTTGCCACTGTTTCGTATGGTGTGGCCCACATAAGTTTTGGATCTGTATGATTTTCAAAATCATGTACTATTGTGGTCTTGCAAAACTGATGGATGGAGTGGATTTAACAAGTGAATCTCTGTGGGCCTCACACAGCTTCCGAATACAAGAATCCGCTTCCAACTCATTCCCTCACCTGGCGCTCCTCGAGCGAAAGTAGGACCCTCTACGTACAATTTTCGAGTTAAGCTAGCGCAGCCGCCTGGTTTTGGGCCGAGGCCGGTCTATGTTTGGATGCACCTAATAAATGGTACACCTCTCGTACGTGTACCATTGTGGCAAGCGGTTTTGAATCGCCTCATCAATCTCTTCCTGTGGATTACTTTGATTCACATGGCCCACCATTTAATAATCCAGCCTTAATCTTGTATAAGCGTTTCCTGGTTGGCCCACCTGATGAACGATCCAGATCTCGCATACGTATACCACGTCTTCAGGCAATGAAAAATCCGCAATCCTAACGGCGCGAGTACAGTCGGACTTGGCTGTGAGAGACGTTAGGCAGTTGGGCTGGACACTTCGCCAGGGAAGAATGCTAATTCCAGGCGCCTCATTTCCAAGCGCGAAATACAAACGCACAACACATGTCAACCTGACACGTGTACAGCACACTCGATATTGATAGGGTGGGTCCAATTGGTTTATGTGTTACATCCCCAAAATCCTGTTGGCTCGTTCATTTAGGCGAGCCACATATTGCACAATGAATTTGAAAGTTATTTATAACCGTCCATTTATTTGTTCACACGTGGCCATTTTAACCAACAGATCGAACTTGTTTTTGGTTAAATGATAGTAAACCATGGGGGCCACCTTATCAACGTATCCGATCCCATACAAGAAAGTCTCATAGTCACATGTGGACGTTCGTTTTTGGCGCGAAGTTAAGGCGTTTGTTACTGTTACTAGGATTTCCTCGTCTGCACAAATCAAACCGCATGTGTAGCACACACGTGTTTTTAATTCCAAGAAATAGATCCCATATTTAGATAATCAAGACCGTTGATCAGTTTTCTCGAGCAGTGAGTGGACCAAAGACCAAATCTAGTTCAAATTAGAATTTTCTACCGACCAACCTTGAAACTTTTGTGAACCATTCCGTAGAATTAATCTAAAACGTCTAAATGCCCAAAAAAATATATCTTTTTTTGTAATTAATCCATATAAAGTGGGCCTCAGCAGACCAATGGACTAGATTATCTGATAATGGGCCCCACTCATCAAAATTCAACGAAGACGCGCGCGTCGCGCATCACAAAAATCTGATAGGTGGCATATTCTAATTTTTGAATGGAGTGGCCTGCATTACGGGTTTCCCTCTCTCTCTCTCTCTCTCTCTCTCTCTCTCTCTTCCCTCCGAATAGAAAGGAAGGAGAAGAAAAGCCCATGGCCAGATCCCGTCAAATCTCTCTGTCTCTCTCTTATTTCTCTCTCACTTGCTTTGCATTATTTTCTCCTCTCGAGAGAGGATTATTCGGTCATTTATTCTCCTCCGTCTCTCAAACCCCACATTTTTTTCAGTGGTATGTTTCCCTCTTTCTCAGATTCCATGGTTTCTGCTTCCGATCTAGATTGCAATTGCATGCATTCCATCAAATCCGAAGCTCTTCTGTTCCAATCCCGAGCTGCTGATGGAAATGCAGAGGAATTGCCTCTTTCTGAGATTTTTAGCATTTCTGTTTTCGATCTAGATTGTAATCGCATGCATTTCATCGAATCCGAAGCTTGTTAGTTTCAATCTGTAGCTGCTGATGGAAATGCGGAGGAATTTTCTCTTTCTTTTCGTGCTTTGGCTTCTGTATTTTTGGTTTTTTGTTCTCGATTCGGAATGCATGAGTTCTTTTGAATTATAGAGGTTTAAGTTTTAATCTTTTTCTGATTTCTAGGATTCTAGAGCTTTAAAAAAAAAAAAAAAAAAACCTTTCTGACCATATGAAATATGTTTTTTAGGGCGTGCTTGGATACAAGGAATCCACGTGGAAATGGCATTTTCCACTGACAAGCAGCCTGACAAATGTCACCGAGAATTTGACAATCCAAAAATGCACTAAATGATATTATCACGAGAATTTCAAAAATATAGGCAGATATTAAAATTTATTGCAATACTTTGGTCATATTATTAAAAAAATAGTAAAAACCTTAGGAATTTGTTATATGATATAATATAAAGATTTAAAATATATTTATTATACAATAAAAATATTTTTTTCCCGATAATATCCCAAGAAAAACCTCAAAATTTGAAAATCTCCAGAGATTTCCAGGCCAAGAAATTGCTGAGAACCAGATTACTCACTGTGCTGGCAAGATGGTTGGGTGTTTGGATACATAGATTCCATATAGTAATCATTACTCTTATCCATGGTCAGAATTCTCTGGCACAAGAAACAAGATGGTGGTCATTTACAGGTCATTTGGTTAATGGTAAACGGTTGTAATAGGTGGTAAATGGATGCACATGGCAAAATGGGTCGTTTGGTTGATAATAAGCAGTGGTAATTGGAGTCAATGTGAAATGGAATGCGACCAAATTATTTGAAATGGAATCCTCTCAAAAGGCTGAGAATCAGATGATGCCAGAAACGATCGGTTTTTCGAAAGTGGGCCCATTTTTATGATCCACCCGAAGCTCAAAATTTGCTTATTTTTGGCCAAGTATATATTTTAATGGGCTTATTACAATTATTATGTCAAATGCCACATATACTAATTTGGGATATTAAAACCGATTTACTTAATGCATTCCAATTACAGGCATTCAAATACATTTTTTGGATTCCAGTGTATTCTAATTACAACTCTTCAAAAAAAAAAAAAAGTGTATTCTAATTACAGGCATCCAAACACAACTGAAGAGTCCAATTCACAGTGATTCCATTTACCATGTGCTTTGGATTCCAGTGTATTCCAATTACAAGCATCCAAATGAGCCCTTCATGAATTCAAGGATTCCCTTGCTATCCAAACATGCATCGCTTTTTGGAATCCTATTTTCTATGGTGACCATGGAAATTATCATTGGCTAATAATTACTTTATCTACAAAATCCATGTGATACACACCCTTATTATACCGTACTATTTCCACTATTGAAATGCAAAGTTTTTTTTTTTTGAAATTTTCTTCTATCTTAGTTTGTCTTGTTTATTTCTTCTTTTTCGATCTCAAGCTGAAATGCGTGTATTCTGTTGATTTCTGGAGATTTCTGTTTGAATCTTGACCCAAAACGCATGCATTTGTTTGAATTCCATGGATTGTTTTTCTGTGAAAGATACCATTCTAACTTCTCTCTTTACTGCTGAATTGTAGTCTTTCAATTTTTATGTCTATCATACAGATGAAATTTGAATATGTCTTCTTCTTCTTTTTCATTATATCTCTACTGCTGGAAAGCAAATTGCAGAACAAAAATGCATTGATGCCATGGAACTCTGTGATTTTGATTTTATATGGAATGCTTGAATAGGAATGTAGAGATAGGTAAGTTTTGTGGAATTCCCCTGCCACTTGGGTTTCTGATGTTGAGCTGGTGAAAACCTAGGTGTTTGGAGCGGGCTCCTGTCCTGGTATTTTTGATATGCGAGCTTGAATCTCCTGCCCTTTGTAGTCACAGACCATGAGCGACCACATGTCAGGACCTCTCGATCGGTCCACAAGACCTGGTAATTAAATGGTCCCTTGATTTCATCTATTTTATTTAAGCTTTTTGTTTTCCCCCTAAAAATCAGGTGAACTGTCATAGTCCTTTTTTTGTACATTTATTGAATCTTATAAGAATGCGGACGAGATTCTGTGAAGTCATTTCATCCAATTTGTGTGAAACTAAACAACTGATTAGAAAAGGTGTGTTTATTCTTGAGACTCACCAGAATCATGCGAAAGATAGAAAACATAATGGATAAGGTACAGTAAAAAGAGGTAAGTTCTGGGCTATTGGATTATCAACTTGAAAAGATTTAAGAAAAAAAAATTATGAATGCTTTCTCATTTTTCTGAAAGTACTTGTTCATCATCGGGGTATACCAAAATTTCAACATTCTTGCTTTGGTAGCTAGAGTTTAAATGACCTTTTCTATTATTTGTTTACAGGCCTCGATGGAGAGTCTGACGATGAGAGGAAGACTAAGATGGGGTGTTTGAAGAAGAAAGCAATCAATGCCTCCACAAAGTTCAGGCACTCCTTGACAAAGAAGGGTAGGAGAAACAGTAGAGTTATGTCTGTTTCCATTGATGACGTCCATGATGCCGAGGAATCACAGCAAGTCGATGCATTCCGTCAGGCACTTATTTTGGAAGAATTGCTTCCCTCGAGACATGATGATTATCATATGATGCTGAGGTCAATTTCTTTTTTCCTTTGTCTTATGATTATTTTGTATATGAACAGGGACAGAGATGTAGATGTAGGTATGGGGCAAATGGGGAATTGTATATAGATCAACTTCATTTGGCAGTCGATTGAAGTAACATGTTTGTGCAGAAACATGTGTGCATTAGTTTGTAGCCGCTTCCATACGAGCGGATGTAAAACACCACTTCTATACATTTCCATATTGAAAACATCTATAAATGCCGTTGCTGTTGTTGTTTACCACTGGCGCCCATATTAAATTGTATCAGATGATGCAGGTTTTTGAAGGCTAGGAAATTTGATCCTGAGAAAACAAAGCAAATGTGGTCTGATATGCTTCAGTGGAGGAAGGAATTCGGTGCTGACACAATTTTGGCGGTAATAATGGTTCCTGGGGCTTGAGAGCTCTGATTTTGGATTTGTTATTAGTTAATTATATCTTGTTTGCATCTGTTAGTTAATTATATCTTGTTTGCATCTGTTAGTTAATATATCTTGTTTGCATCTGTAGCATCATACTTTTCTCATAACAGACAACTAGCCCCCTCTAGATTTTACTTTTTTCTCTTTGAGGAGTCATGTAGTGATCAAACTTATGTGAACTTTGGTTGCTTTGCCTTTATGTGTTTAAGATCAAAGCACGTTTGCACTTAGTACAGATTATACAGCACAACTATGCACACCAAATTTGAGTATGAACTGATATATTTTGTCTCATGTTGGTGAAGGGTGCTTTAGAATAAGCAATGAGCATCATCACCAATGCCAGTTCAGGAATTAAAGGGAAGAGCTGGCATGTATTTGGAAACCTGAGTGCGATGATTTTAAACCCTAAAAAGAATGTCTTGCATCCAATGGCTGTAGACATAGAAAAGGCTAAAATACCTAGATACACTATGGGCTGCAAGAAATCATCATCATCATCATAGCCTTGTCCCAAAAATTTGTTGTTGGCTTTACTGATCTTGTTTCACTAATGATATTTGAAACAATAACTTTGATGGTTGCTTTGCTAAACTTCTACGACCAGCTTCCCATTTGATATCAACCTTTCTCCTTTTAGCTGTTCTTTGCCTTCTCCATTTGGTTCTTAGTTTATAACTTGTAATTCTGCTATTCGGTTAAGAAGTTGGGTCCTCTTAATTTCTCGTGTTATTTATATGGCTGAGTTTTTATACTATTTCGTCATTGCTTTGAAGGATTTTGAATTCCAAGAAATTGATGAAGTCCGGCAACACTACCCTCAAGGCCATCATGGTGTAGATAAGGATGGAAGACCCGTTTACATCGAGACACTAGGCAAAGTTGACCCTGTCAAATTGATGCAAGCTACAACCATGGATCGCTATGTTAAATACCATGTGCAGGAGTTCGAGAGGAACTTTGCCATCAAGTTCCCAGCTTGTTCAATTGCAGCGAAACGACACATTGACCAAAGTACAACAATTCTGGATGTACAAGGAGTGGTATGTGAGAACAGTTGTATTTATCATAGGGCAAATTTCCTTAAACATTTAAAAAAAAAAAAAAAAAAAAAAATAGATACATGCCCCACCATGCTTCTACTGAACTGACTGACTAAATTTCCTCATTTGCCTTTCTAAATGGATGTGCTGGCTCCACTTTTGTCACACACATGGATGGGTGATGATCATCTAAGGGTTGTTTTGACCAATTTGAAAATTTTGGAGCAGTTTTTGTCAGTTCGCTTCCTCTTTATTATATGGCTTTTGTCTGTCCTGCTCTACTATTCATGGGATACAAAATGCTGCTTCAGGGACTTAAAAACTTCAGTAAGGCTGCAAGAGACCTTATCACACATCTTCAGAAGATTGACGGTGACAATTATCCTGAGGTATTTCTTTTCTCTTTGTTGAGTTGAATTAGCTCACACATAAATTCTTGCTTTGGTCACTTACTAGGGGTCATGGTTGTTATGATGTCATTTTCTGCTTGTACCGCAGACCTTGTGCCGTATGTTCATCATCAATGCAGGCCCTGGGTTTAGAATGCTGTGGAACACCGTAAAGTCTTTCCTTGATCCAAAAACGGCTGCAAAGATCAACGTATGCAGAAACTTTCATGTTGTCTTTGAAGTACCGTTTTAGACCAAGTCCAAATAACCACTAATAGGTTTTGTCTTTCAGGTTCTTGGGAACAAGTACCAGAGCAAGTTGCTTGAAGTAATTGATGCTAGGTGAGGTTGTGAGAAAAATGTGGTTTCAGTTTGTTGTCATATATCAATCCACAAATCAGCAGCACATTTTTTTATGGATTTAACTGTTCAAAGAAATAAGCAAAACTTGGATGAAGAAATTAGTTTTCTATTCTAAGTCTGTTTCCATTGAGT